>SNQJ01S0172134.1:0-20459 GCA_010110895.2 Picea sitchensis
ATGGCTTCAGAGCGTCCAAAAACCCCTAGCTGGGCTTTTTCGGCACCTCAATCGGTCGAAAAACGAAGAAGTTAGGCCTCCTGGAAGTCCCCCCTTCAAGCTTGTTGTCTCTGCATCTACAAAACGCAACCTTGTGTAATGAAGCTGGCACACATGCAATATATAGTGTAAAAACCCAGCACCAGGCACAACCGCGCCAATGGTGCAAATTGTAGGATGGTTATGGGCATGCCATCCCTTAAGCACCTAGCACCTGGGCACATGGTGGGTCGTGATATGACCTCGGGCTTAAAGCTTAACCATTTTCCAATCGTTGAAACCCCCTCTGCGTACTCCATTTGTGGTCACATGTATAAACCATATAACCGTGGCTTACAACACAAATCCCGTGCCATTTTCTAGAGGGCATATGACATGGTCGTATGGACTGTTGAAACATGTGCTCCATAATATAATAATCCCCACTCTATATGGCATGGTCACATATAAAATAATATGATCGTGGGTCGGGGCTAAGTCCCGGCCCGACCCCCCCACCATATACAATAATATTCAAATTGAAATATAATAAAACACATATATATAATAAGAAACAAGTGGCGGTGCAATGGTCAGGCAGATGTTGTAAAGACTTATACGGTGGGGAGGTCCGGGGGTTGAACCCCACGGACTCCAATACATTTTGACAATAAACCAATATCCAATAAAGGGGTGCCATGTGGCAAACCATGATTGGGCCATGTGGCACCATACCATTAACCAATGAGATTCCACATGTCGTAGTCTGATTCGACCATGCCTTCCATTCATCATATGCCACGTCACTTCTGCCATGTCAGCGTACGGTCGTACAACCCTGCCACGTCAGCCTGTATGGACTGTACGGACTATACAGTCAACATCCTTTTTTTGCCTATTTGACTTTATTAACAGATTGCAATATCTCTCTCTATCGATGTTCGTTTGAGACGAAATGACTTGCGTTGGGTTCACAACGATGAGGCCTAGGCTCTTGTCCATTTTGAAGCGATTATGAGAACTTTGAATTTTTGAGAAAAATTTGATCCCCTGATCAACAACTCTTGCTTACTTAGACAATTGTTAACACAGTTTAACACTTAGTCTTATTTAAGAATGTATCCATGAACATGAGAATCCAAGAGAAAAACTACGGAACAAAATGAAGACAAACACATAAATAGTATGGGCGACACAAACCATGCCTAACATCCAACTAAGTCTTTGTTATTGCAAAACAATTACAATATGAGCACTATTGGTTCGGTTTAGAAACTCAACAAAATCACACGGATCACCTCACCTTACCACGATCGCCTGTGTGCCCATCAATCATTTGTCTCTTGGATCAATGCACCCCATCCTTGGTCATGTGCCCCTTGCCTTGTGTGATCTTCTTGTGTCTATCATCGTGACTCCTCCTGGATGTGTCGATGAGGTCATTCAACCTCTTCGATGCACCCATATTGTCGAGGGCAGATGAGTCCACTCCTTGGGCATGTTCCCAAGTTTCCCCACCCTTTAACAAATGCAAACCAAGTCTTCATCAATCATTCCAAGGCAAGTAAGGTGTGTGCCCCATTCGTCTCGTATGTCACCATTGTGTGCCCAAGGTGCCCTTGATCACACCTAAATGTCTTCATTCGCCCAACCAATCGCTTAGTTCATTGTGCCCTTCATTTGTTCCATTGTCGAATCTTCTGAAGGAGCGTACATGCTCAGTGGAAATCATAGGAGACCCTACATCCTCCCCCACTCAAGTTGTTTCATCCCCAACAACATCCGTTGATATCTATGGCGTCTCTGACCCATATACATATTTCATCACTTCTCAAGGATTGTTGTCTCCTTAACTATTGTTGTTAAGGAAACTCTCCTTAGGAAGTTCTTCAAAGTGTGCCCAAGTGTTGGATGCTATCCACCCATGATGGTTTGATACTTCAACTCACGTTGTTGTTGTGTTTCATTAAATCCTCTCAAGTTTCAAATTGGTTGGGTGATCAGTCCAACTATTGCATTCATCACTAAAATCACATATCCACATCCAACAAACCTTTTTGTGTCTATCTCATTTTCATCTTGTCCAACTCCTCTTAGTCTTTTTTGACCCAAGCCCACTACAGCCTCAAGCTATTCTTCTGAGTTAATTGAACCCCTTGAGTTCTAGACAAGGTCTGCCCTGCCTCAGGTTGGAAAGTCGCCTCTTCACCTAGAGCATACCGTGCCGTTCTAGGTTGTGGGCAATTCACCTGAAATTTGTGGTTCCAAACAACCAAGTGAGGCTTATCGTTGTGTTGCATGATATCAGAGGTGCGCGTCATGAGCACAATGTGGGGACATGGCAATTATCATATTAAAATTATATGTATATATATATATGAAATACTAAGAAATTTTTTATTAATAAAAGGTGTATTCGAAGCCCACTGTAGGATGATTATAAAGGAGTTTACTTGCCAATTAAAGGAGTTTCAAAAGGCCCATTGAGATGTTTTGATTTAACCAATAGTCATTGGCTTAAAAAATATAGATATCCAAAGGAAAAATCTGAAACAACTGAACCTACATAGAAAATATATGCTTCACAAGCTACTAAATAAAGAATATCTCGAACTAGTTCAGATTCGGGGGGTGGCTACATGTGTTGAGAGGCTTTTATGGGGCTTCACCATGGACTGAAGCAGTCCATCAGACTATTGTTCATATTCATGTAGATAAGAGGGGATAATATAAGTTGGAACCTCTTAGAGTCAGGTACCAATGAGACTCTAAAATTGTCGACAGGTGGATAAATACATGGTCTCTATACATATCCCTAATGATGGTTTATAATGTGTCTAGTATTTATTTTTCTACCTTAAAATTTCCATTGTGATTACTAGTCATTCAAATTAGTTTAATCATCATTGTTATTGTTTAACCGCGAAAATTATTATTTGGATGCTTGGCACACCAAGAATACTTAGTCCGGACTTCACAGCCTCTTCACTAAAGCATACCCATACTTCGTTCTATGAGCTATCGATTGAGTCACACTCCACGCTCTAGTGCAACTCTTTCTTATAGACAATTGTTAACCTGGAGTTTAACACTTGAGTCTGTTTAACGTAAAATGGTAGAATCCGAAGGAGTGTGGAACAAAATGAAAACAAACACATAAATAGTGTGAAGCGATACAAACCATGCCTAACATCCAACTAAGTCTTTGTTATTGCAAAATAATTACAATATAGGCATTGTTGACTCAGTTTACAAACTCAACAAACTCACATGGATCGCCTCACCTTACCAGGATCGCCTGCATGCACATCAATCATTCGTCTCTTGGATTGGTGTGCCCCATCCTTGGGTGCATTCCCCATTTCCTTGTGTCCTCTCTCATGTCGATCGTCATGACTCATTGTCATTGTGTTGATGAGGTCGTTCAACCTCTTCAATGCACCCATGTTGTTGAGGACAGATGGAGTGCACTCCTTGGGCATGTTCCCAAGTTGCCCCATCCTTTCCCAAATGCAACCCAGGTCTTCGTCAATGGGTTCCAAGGCAAGTAAGGTGTATTCCCCATTGGTTCCACATGTCACCATCATTGTGCCCAAGGTGCCCACAGTCACCTAAATGTCTTCATTCACCCAACCGATCGCTTACTTCCTTGTGCCCTTAATCTGTTCCATTCTCGAATCTTCCCAAGGAGCGTGCATGCTCGGTGGAAATCATAGGAAACCCTACATCCTCCTCCCCCACTACAAGTTGTTTTCATCCCCGTATCCATCGATATCTATGGTGTCTGCGGCCCTCCGGATCTCATCCAGCTTGTCCAAAGTTTTTGTCTCCTCAACTATTGTCGTTAAAGAAAATCTCCTTAGGAAGTTCTTCAAAGTGTGACCAAGTGTTGGATTCTATTGACCCATGATGGTTTGATACTTCAAATCTATTATTTGTATGCCATGTACATTGGATCCTCTCGGTTTCAATTGGTTGGGTGATCAGTACAACTATTGCATTAGTCACTAAGAATGCACATCTCCACATCCAAGAAACCCTTTTATGTTTATCTCGTCATCATCCTGTCCAACTCCTCTCGGTCTTTTTGAGTCACCCACTACTGTCCCGAACCTATTCTTCTGAGTTGGTTGAGAACCCATTCGTTTCTAGACAAGGTCTTGCCCCTGCCTCAGTTTGGCAAGTCGCCTCATAACCTAGAAGCATACGCGTGCTTCATTCTAGTTTATGGCTGGTATAAATGCAGTTTATACTTGAGTTTAAAGGAACAAGATCATTGAGATATTACAGTTGTAGCAATAGTCATTGGCTTAAAAATATAGATATCCAAAGGAAAAATATGAAACAAATGAACCTAGATAAGAAAATACATACTTCACAAGATATACTACATAAAGAATATCTCAAACTAGTTAAGACTCATGGGGGCAGGGTGGGGCAGCTACATGTGTTGAGGAGGCTTGGGGCTGCATGAGATAATAGGTGTGAGCTAATATTGATCTTCGTAGCAGATAAGAGGATAATTGAAGTTGGAACCTCTTAGAGTCAGGTACCAATGAGACTCTAGGTTATTATGGTGGATAGCCATGAATTCGATACATATCGATGATTTCTTATGTTATTAATCTAGTGTTATTATTTCTGTAAAATTTCCATTGTGATTTTTTTGCTCGAACTAATTGCTTGTTTCCTAATTTCCAAATCCTTCCTTGCACTGACTAAAAGAGGATGGAATAGTCGTGAGTGTAGAGAAAGGAATTGTGATATCATACCTAAGTAACAAATTTAAAAAGTCTATAGATCTAGGTGAGACGAACATGAATGGCTTGAGCACTACATGTAACTTGGGTCCTTTGAAGGAATGAAACATGGAGGACAGATTTGCTAAATAAGGAGAAACAGGGATGAATTGAGGAAGGAAGAATGGGGTTCGAATGAGATATGGATTCTAAGCTTACACGTCGAAATACATTGGACCCTCATTTCTGATAGGCGAATGGAAAAATGGAGATGAAACTTCCTGAAACAATAGGGGATAAAGAATTATCCCACCATGTGTGTATTTTTATTTTCATCCTTTCTATGTGGGTGGAGAACTCATTTTAAAGATCCATGTGTTTTGTGATCCTAATGTGGACAATATTAAGTGGATATTGTGAAGGTTCTTGTTCATCATATCCTCAAGAGTAGATGATATATATATCCCCCTTTGCACCTTGTGATTGAAATGTTGAGAGGCGGAAATAAATTTAGGGACCAAGGTGAAAACAAAGGAAACAATTATAACCTCTAAGTATTCACGATCCATTATCTGAATTCAACCCACTGGTGCCCCTTTCTTAAATGCTTGATTAGTTAAATGTGACTGTACTTTGCATCCGAGCAGTGACTAGTGTACCTCATTTGTGTTGGACCACCATCATATAATGAAACCTATTGATCAAGTGAAAGAGATTAGGTTGAGCAATGTAGAATCCATCTGAGCTTTTCATGAAAATCAAAGATTTTACATTTGTGCTCACTTATGAACCAAAAAAAATGCCCCAAGCACAAAATAACCATGGTGATGAGTTTAAACAAAGTCATGATGGATGTGTCCTCATTGCTTTCTCTACTGCCTACAAATGGTTTGTTGTGATAAGATGACTCATAAGTTTGATTCGAGCACTTCAAATGGTCACTATGGTTTTTATCATTCCCCTAGGATTGAAATGAGATCATAAGAAATCTAAATAATGCCTTAAGATCTTGAAGGATAATTTTAGTGAAAATGGGACCTTAATTTGGAATACAGAAAAGTGTCCCAAATTAGGGCTTATTGATATTCTATATTTGGCTAAAAATACCTGCAACAAATGATATGTTGAAAAAACCTTTCCCCCATAGATAATTTAGCATCCATAATGTAATTCGCAGTCATATCTTTAATGATATAGAAATATGAGGAAAAATATGGCTAGAGATTTCCACGATGACATTATTGTTGTCCTCGGCCAATTGTGGCCTCATAGGAATGTTCACTAAGATCACAGGCATAAATTTGGTTG
The DNA here is from genome assembly GCA_010110895.2 of Picea sitchensis. Taxonomy (NCBI): domain Eukaryota; kingdom Viridiplantae; phylum Streptophyta; class Pinopsida; order Pinales; family Pinaceae; genus Picea; species Picea sitchensis. Next base: position 6,066 of record SNQJ01S0172134.1, read on the forward strand.
AAAATATTCTTCATGGAATAACTCCAAGTGCTCAAAGAATATGTATCACACCTTCAAGATATTGTTGGAATTCATCATGAGAATATTGTAAAAAACACTCCTAGATTGATCCATGTGGATATCAGGTGCCCTCAAACAAAACAAACTCTAGCAATTTGATAACACATTTTTAGCAGTTTTAGGAGCTGAACAGCCGGAGCCGTTTAGAGGTCCTAAGCAGCGTTTTTGGGGTGTGTTGCGGTCCAAAAATTTCATCACTAAATTTTGCGTAACTTTTGTAGTCGGATAGATCTTTAAAATGGGATATCATGTGCCTAAAACAAATACCATATGCAAAAGATACGACCAGGGGAAGTTGATGTACTAACTTACCCAAAGCGGGGCCCACATGGCTTTTGGTAGCTTCATCTCCTAAGGTTAGGTTTTTGGATGTTTAGGGTTTCGAAACTCCTTTTATTATAAAATGCATCGAGAGCCTCATTGTAATCTTCTTCTTGTGAATGAGAATAGTAGTCACATCTCTTCTCGAGAGATAGCCCATCTCCCATTCAGCCAAGCTTGACACATTTTGGAACAGCTCATTTCCTTATTGAATATAAAACCAATTTTATTGTATCTCTATTGCATACACAGTGTTAAGAATTTGGTAATAATCTGTAGTCATTTCCTTCACGCTCACTTAAAAATCGGATAAGTGGTATCCAGTGGTCTTCTCCTTTTAAGTCTATGCATGTCCCCAGCAGGAATTGAGGAAGTACAAGAAGTTGGGTCTCAAGCTATTTCTCTTGAGGAAAACCACTCATTATACAAAGTGACCTTACTCATGGAAGGAGAAAATAAAGATAGCCAGGGATAGGATATCCTTTCAAGCTGTTGATTGAAGAATCTCACACAATAACTTATAGGAGCCATGATGACAGATAATGTCATATAGAATCGCCAGTGACTAGCAACATGCGATGCATCTTCTTTGAGCTGAGAGGCACCGCCCCCTTTAAAGGTAAAAATAAACTTTGATATTCTATATTTGAAGGTCAGATAAGATCACGGATGTTGAAGAGAAGTGGTTGAATCTACTATAAGATTATTTTTTTCCATAACTTTCAAATAGAGAAAAGATTACTTTTGCACTTCTCAAAGTCATTCCACATGTCAAATATTGGTGGGGAAAATTTTTGTGAGCAAGAGGAAGCGAGAGGAACCCGCATTATTTATAGTCACGACCAGGAGAATCCTTCAGGGATGTTATTAAAGTACAATACTACCATGTTTTAAGTCATGATGAATTGTATACCAAATTGAACACACTTTAGGCAAAGAAGAGACGGTGGTACTGAGATTTCACAAATATCTTGATACGTTATGCACCCAGTTGGGTATCAAAGCTTCAAAGTGACATTTTCTGCTCAAGTATCATAGTTCTGTCTGGATGTATCAATGCAGACCGAAATGAAATTTCTTGACATCTCATCCTTGTGCACGACCCTCTGGAAGTATCTTAGTCAAAATTAGAAGGGAACCTCAAACAAAAGATGCAACAATTTAGGCGGGAACCCCTCACAATAAAAACTAGGAAAATTGGCTCGAAACCAGAAAAAAAGGACAGAAAATGTCCGAAAGCATCGGACAACAAGTCCAATCCATGAAGCAAAGACACGGAAAAGAACAAAGAAGAATCTGGGGAAGTGGTATCACTTCCATAGATCCCTTGGCATAACATTGTTGTTTTTTTCTCAAATAAGTCACTATTGAAGATGAGAGTGAAACCTCTGAATCAAATGTGGGTTAAGACTCAGTTAGAACCCGAGGAAAGTGGAAAACCGAGATCATTGAGATGGAACCTGGTGCCACCGGTTCTACCACTAAGCTCCAATAGGGCTAAACAAATGAGCCAGAATAAGAAGAGTGCTTCTTCCATTCAAAAATGTGGGTGAAGGGGACATTGCTGTATTTTATTGTTGATAGTGGGAGTCATAATAACTTGATTTTAGTAGAGTTTGTCAAGTGGCTGGACCTACCGAAAATGTTTCACCCATAACCCTACACCATTGCATGGCTCCGCCAAGGAATTGATCGCATCAATATGTAGTTTCAAATATTGTATGCCATCAAGCCCTTCAAGATGGTGTTATTGATGTTGTTCCTCTCAAAGTTTTGATGTTCTTTTGAATTGCTTATTTATGGAAGCGTCATGTTGTATGTGATTCTAGTCCTACATTAGTGCTATTATTACTTTTAGCGGGTATGCGGGATACTTGGTTGTCCCTAGGTGCTATTTCCTTGATCTCTGCTTATCAATGTGGGAAGGAGGTCATCTTTCATATGGGGAAGTTTATCTTCTTAGTGATTCACTCGGAGATAAAATAAAGTCACAACCACATCTAGGGTCTCCGCGGTCGACCTCTCCACACAACAAAAGCGAGGAGTAGATAAGGTTGTGGAAGAATACTCGGATATCTTCTCCTCCCTTGGGGTACCTCTCAGCGATAAGGTCAAGAACCCCCATCGATCTGACCCTTGACATACCACTACCCAATGGGCCGATCTATCGCCTCTCTTGTTAGAGAATGAGGAGATCAAGCGAGAAAAGATCAATAATTGGTCTACAAAGGGCACATCATCCCCAAATCATAATATGCGGGGAGCCAAGTACGTCTTTGAGAATACGAAGAAGGATGGAACCTGGTGAACTTCCATTGATTGTTGGGCTCGAAATTAAATCACAGTGAAAGCCGGTACCTGATTCCCGAATCGATGACCTCCCTTGATCAACTCATAGGGGCCAAATACTTGGTAGATTGATCTTATGTATGGTTACCACCAGGTCAATATAGAACAGACAAATACCGATAGAGGCCTTTTGGATGGTTGGTCATGCCCTTTGGTTTGAAAATTCCCCAACCACTTTCATGAGGTTATGAATGATATGTTGACCATTCACCAATACTTTGTAGTGGTGTATCTGGACATTATTTGAGAATTGGGCCAAATAATTGCAGCATATTCATCGGGTTCTACACACCTCACGTCGGCACAAGTTATCATCAACTTGGAAAAATGCTCCTTCGGGATGGACAGGGTCCATTACCTAGGATACATCATTGATCAACATGCGTACATCCGGTAAGATCGACCAAGATCCGTCGAGTCATGTTGGTCAGCTAACACTCTCTCATATTGCATGGCCCTGACCAAAATAACCGGGGGTGGTGGTAAGGCCACATTTGCATGGGGCCGAACACAACAATAGCGTTCGATGATTTTGAAGCGGCTTGTAAGCATTCTCATGTTTAGTATTTTAAGTTAGATAGTAGTACTAAATGAATCTAGTGATATATAAATTATTGAAATACAAATTTACAAAAATATACATACTTTAAAAGTTTTATAGAAACTAGATTTAGATTAAATGAAGTATTAATAAATAAATCTAGTGATATATAAATAAATAAATTATTGAAATACAAAATTAAAAAAAGCTATGGATACTTTAAAAGTGTTATATAGAAATTGGATTTAGATTAAATAGTAGTAAGAAGTTCCTCAAAGATATTTGTAAGTTGTGTATCCATGAAAAACATCAATTAATCCCTATGAATGGTTTATTCATTGATTGATTCTCTTCCTAGTCATACATAATTATAAAAGGACAAAAACACAATATTAGAGTGTCAAGGAAAAGGTTGGAACTAATATCGAGGTGGTAAACTTTGTTCGACTTTATATATATAAAGATAATAACCTTAAAAAAATATTGATTTACAAAAGTGATATAAGTAATAATAATTTGGAATTTCTTCTAAATTATTTATTACAATTAAATCTTATAATTTTAAATAATAGTAATTTGGAATATATTCTAAAATGTTTAATGTAAATTTAATTTTAAAGATTAGACAGCAATTGTTTGTTGTGAGCTAGAGAAAGCGAAATATTTAATCTTGAAACAAGCTTTAAGAGTCCACATACAGGTGGATGAAGGAAAGTAAAACAATTAACATTAATAAGATGATTGAAAAGGAAAATAAAGATTAATGAAGTTTGAGATTTTTGACATGAACACCTAATTGTAATTGATGTAGTTTCATAGGAAAAATCACAATCATCTTTCTTTATGTGTTTCTCTTGTAATACTAGATCTTCTTATGAAATAATATTTTTCATTAAATTTCAAAATAACAGATCTTTCATCACTCTTTTGTAAAATTAGACATGCCAAGTAAACCTAACAAAACTTTGATTAGATAATATGAAGGGAGTTGCTTCTAGAATATGAGTGTGTAAGAATAAAATAAGAATAGAATTCTGAAAATCAAAATGTCAACTTGAATCCATTTTTATTTTAGTCCATAATCCATTTTTATTTTGTATTGATGTTATTAATGTAAAAACATCTTTCTTAGTATTGTTTATTCACCTAAATAAACTAAATATGTTCATATATAATTAATCTCTAATAGAAATTAATACTCTTATACCATTACCCAATCACACCCTATCTAAAAGTATTAACACAATATCAATCAAATACATTATATCATTTAATTATTAACTATTATTATAACAAACAAATATCAATAACTTAACCCTCATCGTCATAATAAAGTGGCTTCTCAAATTTGAACTCATCTAAAATAATAATAAAATATTATTTTTATTTTTTATCAATAAACAATTCAATTCTTGTGACTAGACTTGTTAAAAATAGACTTGTTAAGAAAAAAGAGATAAATGGGCATGTAGAATTCGTAGCTACAAAAATACATTTAGTCGCTAACCCTTGATATTAAAAGGGAATAATTATGTTGAAGACAGGATATAAGGTGGAACTAATATCGAATAATTATGTTGAATATGTTGAAGACAGGGTGGAAACGGGAATCGGATATAATATCTTTCTCACAACTAAAGAGTACTATGTTTAATGAATATAAATTTACTTTTATTTAACAAAATAATGGGGTTTCTAAAAATTTCATGTTAAAGATTAATTAATTTATCAATTATTATTTTAAAATATATTTTGATAGTAAATTGGATAATTAAATTTAAAAGTTAATTTTCAATTTTTAGAATTTTTATGGGAATATTTTATTATAATTTTTATAATAAAAAAAAAAAAAAAAAATTGTTGAAATTCTTTATTGATTTAAGTGATTGAATTTATGTAATTTTAAAATTTTTAAATTTGGCGAGTTTTTTCTAGGTGTTAAATTCATTGAATTTATTTGTTCTACAAATGCAAATCCAAATAACAGAAATGGTGATTCACAAATATCTGTTTAGCTGGATTCCCATAAAAATTTAAAAGTTGAATGTAAACTAAACACTAAACTAGTGAATGCAAACTTATTTCCGACATCAGATGACACAGGGCGGAGATTAGGGATGGTGTTGATTTCAGTTGGTTAGAATTCATAAATTTGAACCTAATAATAATTTTAAAGCACATATAGATCAAATTTCAGATTTCCAGAGAAAATAAAGAGTGCCCAAATTAACTTATAACACTTCATTTACATGTAACAATCAAGGAAAAACCGGAATGAATATACAACAATCACAAGGCCAGAATGAATATCTAACAATCAAAACCCGGAATGAATGAAAGCTTGAAAAAATTCTAGTTTCTCTGAGAAGAGCACTAAATTGGAGACAAAAGGTTAAAACACCCTAAGTCAAAAAGAACAACTTTATTTACCTGTAAGTGATGATGGAGCGTCACACCCAATTTTTCAATTCTCCTTATGCAATTCTCCTTGGATGAGCACTTACAATGGCTGTTACCCAGCTGACCAGCCATGCTCAATATAGTAATTCCTTCTTCCTATAAATACAAGTGTACTTAAAAATTCACAAACAAAATCAAATTATATTACAAAAACTGATTTGCTAGATGCATCAGATAACATGGACTAAATTAGAATGACAAACAAGAGGGCCTTGTGGCACTCGGATCATTTTAACTTCAAAAAATTCTAATGTGAGCTGCTAGATGAAAACAGAGCCATCATGCTCTACATCTAGATATAATACTTCTAGGCTACCAACAATGCAACTAATCGAGTGGGTCAAATTTAGAGGGCTGAGGTGAAGAAAATACCAGATAGTGTCCATGAAATATTTTATGATAGATGCATATCTGTAATTGGACGCCATCTAGAAGATATCCACTTATTATAAAACAACAACTATGCTTTGGACAACAAACATCTCAGTTTTTGTTCTCAAATGGGTAGAGACAGGGGAGCTTAGGAGAGGTATGGATATAGACACAATGCAGATAATGATAACGGATGAGGGAATAGTGGATGGGGCCATTCATACTCCCATAGTGGAATGGGAGTAGTTGTTGGGGCCATTATTTTACAGGTTAATCTAAAGCAAGCAGTAGTAATGGAAATTTCTACAGCGTGCTTTAGATTAACCTGTAAAAATAACAACAAATTTAACATTATTCCTACCTTAAAATTTACCATCATAATAGAATCCTCAAAAAGCCAAGTCAGAAATTTCTCTGGCTCGGGTTCATAGAATGAATAACAACAAATTTAACATTATTCCTACCGCCAAAATTTACCACCATAATAGAGGCCTCAAAAAAGAAGCCAAATTAATCATCTGTTAAACACCTTAATACTTAGCAAATTGAATAACTCACGTGACTGGGCAAGAACCAAACATGGCGACTGGAAGGTAACACGCATGTGGTAACGAGAATGCACGATAACTTCCACTATACACTATCGGTCGAACCCTACACCTTTTTACTTTACATCCATATACTGTCAATCGAACCCACATCTTTTTTCTTTACATCCATATACTGTCCATCAGACCCATACCGTTTTTCTTTGCATCCAAGGTTTCTCTGCCAGTTCGTCCCTCAGTGATCGAACACTCTCACAAACAAAATTACAGAACATACTCAAACCAACAGACAACACACAATTATAGAACATCCACAAACAAACACACCACGCATAGAAGCACAATATACACAGACAGGCATACACATAGACGGACAACATACACAAAAGACTTATACACAGAGCTCCACGGGACAAACATACACAGATCATGCGAGCAGAACTCGATCTGCATCGAAGTGGGATCTCCATCGAAATGAAAGAACATACATAAATGAATGATTGAGAAGAACGCATTTGCTTTATGCACAAACTGCTTGGTCAATCGATGAAGATCAAACAACTTCATACACACACTTGCTTGGTTGGATCTTGGCCGTCCAACCAAGTTTGTTAGAATCTGACGGCATAAAAGTGCTTATGAAAATTTTAAAATTCAGTTGCGATGCTTTTGATTTTGTGAAATTGACGGCTTCAGAGAAAATTCAAAATTCTAAATTTGAAATGCTTTTTGTTTTGTGAGAATGATGCTTTTTGCTTTGTGAGACTGATGGCACAAAAGAAACATAGAAGTTGGGTTGCGGTGGAACATAGTTCCGTCATTTTTAATGTTTTAGAACATAGTTCCGTCATACTAAATTCAGTGTTGTGCTTTTTCTTTTCTAAATTTAGTGTTGTGTTTTATTGTTTTACTAAATTTAGTGTTGAGATATCTTATAATTATTATTTTTAAATTGTAAGCTACACTACCAACTTATTGTGAACATTATCAAGACATTTTTACCTTACATACATTATTACAATTAATGTTCATAATATATTTTGAACTTTAATCTATTAACATTAGATTGAGTTATATTTCATTTATAATTGTTTAACCCTAATGTAGTGTATATTTAAAAGTTAAGTGATTATATTTGTTGTGATTATATTAAACTTTAAAAATATAACTTAATTTATATATTAAAAGAGTTAAATGATTATATTTGTTGTCATGATATTTATTTTAAAAATATAATTTATTATATTTAAATAATTAAATTGTGTAAATGATTTATGAATTAAATTATTACAATTATTATTGATAAATTAAATGGTAATCATTAATATTGTTATTTTAAAATATATATTTTTAAAATTTTAATAGTAAATACCTTCAATTAAAGGATGTGACTTCAATTAATTATAATTACTAGTATTACTAGTCATTCAAATTAGTTTAATCATCATTGTTATTGTCACAACCTTACAAGATACTCAATCAGATCATGCAATCATTCACCTCCTGAGGGCGTATGGCACCGTGACAAATTTTATTTGGATGTTTGGCACACCAAGAATACTAAGTCTGGACTATGCCTCTTCACCTAGAGCATACCCATACTTCATTCTAGGCTATCAACGAGTCACACTCCTACTCTAGTGCAACTCTTTCTTACTTAGAAAATTGTTAACAAAGTTTAACACTTAGTCTTATTTAGCATGCATCCATGAACATTAGAATCCAAAAGAACAACTGCGGAACAAAATGAAGAGACAAACACGTAAATAGTGCGGTCGACACAAACCATGCCTAACATCCAACTAAGTCTTTGTTATTACAACATGATTACAATATGAGCACTATTGGCTCGGTTTACAAACTCAACAAAATCACACGGATCACCTCACCTTACCATGATTGCCTGCGTGCCCATCAATCATTAGTCTCTTGGTTGATGCACCCCATCCTTGGTCACATACCCTTGCCTTCTCTGATCTTCTTGTGTCTATCATCATTACTCCTCGTGGATATTAATGAGTTCGTTCAACCTCTTCGATGCACCCATGTTGTCGAGGAAAGATGAGTCCACTCCTTGGGCATGTTCCCAAGTTGCCCACCCTTTCCCAAATGCAACCCAAGTCTTCATCAATTGTTCCAAGGAAAGTAAGGTGTGTGCCCCCTCCATCTCGCATGTCACCATCGTTATTTAAGGTTGCCTTGATCACACCTAAATGTCTTTGTTTGCCCAACCGATCGCTTACTTCCATGTGCCCTTCATCTGTTCCATTGTCGAATATTCCCAAGGAGCGTGCATGCTCGGTGGAAATCATAGGGGACCCTACATCCTCCCCGGCTCCAAGTTGTTGTTTTCATCCCCAACAACATCCGTCGATATATATGGTGTCTCTGACCAATATCTAGATCTCATCACTTCTCAAGAGTTGTTGTCTCACCCAACTATCGTTTGTTAGGGAAACTCTCCTTAGGAAGTTCTTCGAAGTGTGCCCAAGTGTTGGATGCTATTGACCCATGATGGTCTTGATACTTCAACTCTGTTGTTTATGTGTCATGTACATTGCATCCTCTCAAGTTTCAAATTGCTTGGGTGGTCGATCCAACTATTGCGTTTGTCACTAAAGAATGCACATCTCCACATCAAACAAACTGCTTTTATGTTTATTTTGTCGTCATCTTGTCCAGCTCCTCTTGGTCTTTTTGAGTCACACACTACAATCTCAACCTATTCTTCTCACTTAATCGAACCCCTTCGGTTCTAGACAAAGGTCTTTCCCCTTACCTCGGTTTGGAAAATGTACGCGTCTTCACCTAGAGCATACACGTAGTTCGTTCTAGGTTGTCGGCCAGTGCACATGAAGTATCCTTTGTGGCTCCAAGCAACCAAGTGAAACATCGTTGTGTTACACGACCTCAAAGAAGGTGCATGATTGCAAGGCACATAGTGGGGACATGGCAATTATCATATTAAAATTATATGTATATATATATCACAAATACTCAGAAATTTTTTATTAATAAAAGGTGTATTCGAAGCCCACAACGGATGAGTATAAAGGAGGGTTCTCACCAATTAAAGGAGTTTCAAAAGGCCGATTGAGATATTTTGATTTAACCAAGAGTCATTGGCTTAAAAAAAATATATAGATATCAAAAGGGAAAATTCTGAAATAGTGAACCTAGATGAGAAAATATATACTTCATAAGCTATACTAAATAAATAATATCTTTCAGTAGTTGATTTGAAGTAGTGGCTACATGTGTTGAGAGAGCTTTTTGGGGGTTCACCATGGACTCAAGTAGTCCATCATACTATTTTGATCTTCATGTAGATAAGAGGCTAGTGAAGTTGGGAGACTGCAGAATCGAGTATATGAGGCTCTAGGATTGTGGCCGGATCGTTGGCCATGGTCTCGATATATCTACGATGATGGCTTATAATGTCTCTAGTATTTGTTTCCTTCTACCTTGAAATTTCCATTGTGATTTTGTGTGAACTAATTTCTTGTTTCCCTACTCTCCAAATCCTTCCTTCCACTAACGAAAAGATGATGGAAGGTAGGTGAGGGTAGAGAAAGGAGATGTGATAGCGGACCAAAGTAGCAGTTAAAAATCTATATATCTAGGTGGAGGCGAACATGTAAACCCAGGCACTACATGTAGGTCCCTTGGAAGGAATGAAACATTAGAGGACTATTTAACTAAATAAGGAAGAGAGCGGGGATGAATTGAGGAAGGAAGAATGGGATTCGAATGAGATATGGATTCTAAGCTTGCAGGTCGAAATACATAGGACCCTCATTTTTTGATAGTCGAATTGAAAATGGAGATGAAATTTTCTGAAACAATGGGGATAAAAATTATCCCACCGTTACAGCCACAAAAACTCCTTGAAGTGTTCATGGGATGTTGTGTAGATGAGTTGAAGTGTGTAATGATTAACTGTGTGTATTTTCCTTTTTCATCCTTTCAATGTGGGTGGAGAACTCATTGCAAAGCTCCATGTGTTTAATGATCCTAATATGGACAATATGAAGTGGATATTGTGAAGGTGCTTGTTCATCATATCCTCAGGTGATGATATATATCCCCTTTGCACCTGATGATTGAAATGTTGAGGAGAGGCGACAATAAATTCAAGGACCAAAGGTGAAACAGGAAAAAATCATAACCTCTAAGAAGTCATGATCCATTATCTGAATTCAACCCATTATCCTTGCCTAAATGCTTGATTAATTGAATGTGACACTTTATGTAGGTAATGACTAGTGTACCTCATGTGTTGGACCACCATCATCTAATGAACCCTATTGATCAAGTGAAAGAGATGAGTCGAGCAATGATGAGAATCCATCTAAGCTTTTCATCAAAATCAAAGATTCTACATTTTGTGCTTAGTTATGAACCAAAAAATGAACCAAGCACAAAATAACCATGAAAGTCGGTAAGTCTAAACAAATTCATGATGAGATGTGTCCTCATATGCTTGCTCTACCCATCTCCAAATGGGGTTGTGATAAGATGAAGGCTCATAGGTTGATTCAAACACTTCAAAGAATGGTCACTATGGATTTATCATTTCCCTAGGATCAAAATGAAATCATAAGAAATCTAAAAAAATGCTTGAAGATTACGGAAGGATAATTTGGATGAGAAATGGGACATGAATTTAGATCTTAAAAAAATTCTCCCAACTTGGGGCTTGTTGATATTCTATATTCAAGTAAAATACTGCCAACAAACCATATGTTGAAAACACGTTTCCCCCATAGATAATTTACCATTTAAAATGTAATTTGCAGTCATATGTTCAATGATATAGCAAGATGAGGAAAAATAAGGCTAGATATTTCCACTATGAACTTCTTGTTGTCCTCAACGAATCTTGGCCTCATAAGGGGAGAGTACTAAGATCTAAGCACAAAGGTGGTTCAAAATATTCTCCTTAGAATAACTCCAAGTGCTCAAAATAGCCTGTATCGCACCTTCTAGGATATTGTTGGAAGTCATCATTAGAATATTGTAAACTACCATCCTATATTGATCCACGTGGATATAGGTGGCCCTCACCTTTTTCATTTGGCTCAAAATAACTTTCTAGAAATTTGATACTTTACTATTTTAGCTTGGAGTTTTGAATTAGGTGAACTTCTGAGGAGTTTGAGGAGCCCTAAGCGACATTTTTAGGGTAATATTTAGGTCCCCAAATTTTATCTTTAAATTTTGTGCAACTTTTGTTGTCTGATAGATCTTTCCAATGGGCTATCATGTTTCTAAAATGGAGACCATATGAAAAAGTTACAACCCTCGGAAGTTGATATACTGACTTAACCAAAGCGGAGATTACATGACTTTTGGCCGTCTCTAAGCTTAGGTTTACGGATGTTTAGGGTTTTGAAAATCCTTTTTATTGTAAAAAGGCCAGAGCCTCATTGTAATCTTATTCTTGCGAATGAGCATGAGTCGTCACATCTCTTCTCGAGAGATAATCCGCCCACCATTCAACAAGCTTGTTTTCACGCATTTTACAATTTCAACTTATTTCCTTATTTAATAGAGAAAACCAATTTTATTGTATCTTTTTTTTTTTTTTTTTTTTTTTTTTTTTTTTTTTTTTTTTTTTTTTTTATGCTCATAAAATCCGGATAAATTAGTATCAGAGTGGTCTGCTCGTCATCTTAATGCATGTCCCAAATGAGATCGAAGTACAAAGAGTTGGGTCTCGAGCTTGTTTCTCTTGAGGATGAAAACCCAAGCAACCTCATGGGAGGATAAAATAAATATGACGAGACAGGAGATCCTTTCAAGCTTCATTGATTGAGGAAGATCTCACACCAACACAGGAATGCGATGATGGATAATTTCGTGTAAATCCTTCGGCGGCTGATGGATAATTTCGTGTAAATCCTTCGGCGGCTACCAACATGCGACGCATCTTCTTCGAGCAAAGGCATCTGTTTCCTTTTGTGAGAAAAAGGAAACAGAGGAACCCTCATTATTTACAGTCACGACCACCTGAGAATCCTTTAGGGATTCTATTAAGGACCAATACTACCATGTCGGAAGTTATGATGACTTGTATACCAAATGGACCACACTGCGGAAAGAAAGAGACCAAGCAGTGCCATATTTCACAAATATCTTCGATACATTACGCACCAAGTTGGGTATCAAAGATTCAAAGGGACATCTGGTGGTCAAGTATCATGGTGTTCTGCATAGATACATCCAAAATGAAATGAAATTTCTTGACATCTCATCCTTGGGCGCGGCCTACCGATATGCAGTCAAAATCGAGCGGAACCTCAAACAAAAGATGCAACAATTTGGGTCGGGGAACCCCACACAACAAAAGTTAGGAAAGGGTGGCCCCAACCCATAGAAAAAAGGACACAAAAAAGATCAACGGCATCAGGACAACAAGTCCAAGCTGCAAGCAAAAAAGGACACCAGAAGGACAAATAAAGATACCAGGAAGTGGTGTGACTTCCATAAGATCCCTTGGTATAACACTGTTGATTGTTGCTCAAAGAAGTCATTGGTGGCTGAAGTGAAATCCTCTGAAACAAATGCAGTTTCTGACTCTGAGTCAGAACAAGAAAGGGGAAGACATATCATTGACATGGAACCCAGTGCCACCGGTTCTACCACCAAGCTCTAGCAGGGCTAACCAGAGGATCTAGAAGAAGGAGAGCCCCTTTTCCATTCACAAGTGTGGGTAAAAGGCACCCTGCTGCACTTCATCGTTGATAGTGCTAGACAAAAGAACCTCATCTCAGGAGAGGTCATCAAGCGACTGGCCCTGCCGACAACGTCGTACCCACAACCCTACACCATTGGATGGCTCCTCCAAGGAAGCGATCTCCACGTCAGCCAATAGTTCCGAATATTGTACACCATCAAGCCCTTCAAAGATGAGGTTTTGTGTGATCTTTCTCCTCTCAAAGTTTGTGATATTCTTTTGGGCCAAACTTATTTATTGAAACGTCATTTGTATATGATTCTAAGCCTCGTAGTGTTATTATTTATTTTTAATGGGAAATTGAACGGGATACCTGAGGTTGTCCCACCAATGTTATTTTGTTGATCTCCGCTAAGAAATTGAGGAAGGTCATCTCTCAGATGGGGAAGTTTGTCTTCTTCATGATTCGCTCTCAGAATGAGAGAAAGATCACAGCCACATCTAGGGTCTCCACGGTCGACCTCTCCACACAACAGAAGCAAGTAGATAAGGTTGTGGAAGAATACTCAAATATCTTCTCCTCACCTGCCAGGGTACCTCTGCACTGCTAGGTCAAGCACCCCATCGATCTGAACCCTCACGCACCACTGCCCAATGGGCGAGTCTATCGCCTCTCTCTATTAGAGAATGAGGAGATCACGCAAAAGATCCAAGAATTGATCTACAAGGGGTAGATCCATCCCAAATCATAACCTTACGGGAGCCCAATCGTGTTGGTACAGAAGAAAGATGGAACCTGGTGACCTTCCATTGATTATTGGGCTCGAAATTAAATCACAGTCAGAAATCGGTACCCGATTCCTCGAATCGATGACCTCCTTGATCAACTTATGGGGGCCAAATACTTCAGTAATATTGATATTAAGTATGGCTACCACCAGGTCCTGATATAACAGACATATGTATGGAAGACCACCTTCATGTCAAAGGAAGGCCTTTTTGAATGGTTGGTCATGCCCTTTGGTCTGACAAATGCCCCAACCACTTTCATGAGGATTATGGAT
>SNQJ01S0172140.1:0-20458 GCA_010110895.2 Picea sitchensis
TCATACAAGATTATGAAATTGCATGGTGTATTTAATGCTTGAAGTAAGAAACTTAAAGTGCTAACTTTCTTACTTTTTTATTTGTCTAGCTTCATAAAATTGATCTAGTAATTAGTGAAACCCTAGGGCCCTAAAGTGCTAGATCCCTTGAGGTTTTTACTTAGTTATTGTGCTCAAGATACTTCTCATCCACATACTCTTCAAGAGGAAAGAGGCGATAGGGCCTAGAAGTGCCTACATCCTAGCTTACATCTTTTCTTAGGGTGAAGAAACCTAGGAGGACTTAAGGTGTTATTCCTCCTAGGTCTTGGATTTTCTTGAACTGTGTGCATTATCATAAGTTAACAACCCTAGAAAGGAGCCGCTAGCTTTGACTCCATCTACCCTTAAAAGGCATTATTCCTCCCTTCATCATCTCTTTGACAAGTTCATCAACTCTACACTCATCTTTTACTTTCTATCTTACTAACTTAACCTAGCTCACTAACCTAGTCTAGAATCACTAAGTTGTTGTTTTTATTACCCTTTGTTGCAGCCAACTTTAGCAACACATTAGGGTGTAGTTGCTAATTAAAACTACCCAGAAAATTGCACAATCCTAGGCGCTATCACCTTAAGGCTTTGAACTGCCTCTTGTTGTTATTTTAATTGCATTTATGAATTTGTTGTTGTTGTTATCATTGTTATTGCGGCCATTGTTTGCAACCCTAATCAGCCTATATTAACAAGAGAATTGTCCAGAAAATTGTACTAGGTAAGTTACTATCATTTGATGCCAAAATTGTGGGTCTTATTGCCTTAAAGAAGTAATTTTCTAAAGTGGTTTACTGTTGTCATCAATGTCAGTTTGTTGTTGTTATAAGTGTTTAGACAGCCTTTAAAGTCATTAATTGACTCATGTTAATCTTGAAATTGTAAGTGACAAAAGTGTTATCATTTGTAAAATCTGTATATTTCATTGTTGTCATCATAACTTGCAATTTATGGATACATTGTTACTATAGTACATTTATCTTTGTTTATACATATAATTGCTCTAGTAGCATTCTTTAATATTGAAGTCACTAATTGAGAGCATTGAAATTGTTGGTTATTGCTAATGTTTGTTTTCATTGGTAAAGGGAAAGTACCATTCACTTTGGTTTCCCCTTCACCCTTTAAACCTTACTAAGTGACTTCCTTCATTTGATTGACCTAGAGAGAGGGGTGGGTTTTTCCCTGGTCTTAGTTTCCCTTCATCAACCAACTAGGTCCTGGGACGTCTCCCTTGGTGTGAGTTTTTCTCCTCCTAAAGAGAAAGAGGTACCATGTTGGGGTTACAGTGGCAGGGATACCTCTGTGTTACGCCAATCTGAGCCTACTTGCCTTTAGGATTTGGGCAAGTACATATTGCGCGATAACATGCCCAAAGTAGTGGATGTTCTTTTGATAAAAGATGTACTTAGCTTGGCATACAACTTGTGCTCTCTTGAAACTTTTAGCACCATTCTCAAATGTTGCTCATGTTCCTCTTATGTCTTTGAGTAGATGAGTATATCATATAAGAACAGAATCACAAATATTTCCAGGTACTCTTGAACACTCCATTCATCAAGCACATGAAAAGAGTCGAGGCATTTGATAGCCCAAATGGCACTACTGTAAATTCATAATGCTTATATATTGTTCTAAATGATGTCTTGATGATATCTTCTTCTTTTATCCTCACTTGATGATAACCTAACCTCAAGTCAATCTTGGAAAAGATCCTTGCACCTTTCAGCTGATCAAATAGATCATCAATCCTTGGCAAAGAATATTTGTTCTTTATGGGGACCTTATTCAACTGTCTAAAATCAATACATAGTCTTAAGGTTCCATATTTATTCTTCATAAAAAGAATCGGGGCATCCCAAGGCGACACACTTGGGCGTAAACACCCCTTCTTCAAAATTTCTTCAAGTTGCATCTACAACTCCTTCAATTATTGTGTGCCCATTCTATAAGGTGTCTTGGACACTAGGGCAGCTCCTGGAACCAAATCGAAATTGATGTCCCTCTTTGGTGGCAGTCCTGGGATTTTCCCAAAAACATCTTCAAAATATTTCAAGACTGGATGGTCTTCAATGCTTGCCACTTTATCACTAGATGTCTCTTCCATATGGGCTGCAAAAATCTGACATCCCTTCCTGAAACTCTTTTTCAGATTCATGACTAAAATTTCTCTAACAACTACAACTCTTGGAATGCATTGAACTTTGCCTTGTTTCCCTACCTTATCAAGACAAGTGGTTGTATTTTTGTAACAATCTAGGAAATCATGGAGTTTATCCAACCAATCCATGCTAATTAGAAAATCATATGAACTTAATGGTATGATGTTCACATCTACCTTTGTGTTGAGTCCATTCAGGTCTATTGGGCAATCTTTAACTAGCTCATTGATTTTCCTCTTAGCCTATGTGGCCAACTGAACTAACCAGTATTTATCATGCTTACTCCTTTGTAAGTAAAATAGTTCAACAATGTTAGAGTTTATGTAACTATGTCTAGCTCCATAATCAATTAAAATTGTTATGGGTTGGTTATCAATCTTACCTTTCACTTCGATCATGGGATATTGATACTCTACTTCCTTGTTGTCCAAGGCTGCATAAATCCTTGACATGTTTCCTCCCATGTCTCCAATGGTTTCAACCTCCTGAATGTTGTGGGAAATCTTCATTCTTTCTCCTTTTTGAGGGCAATCCCTATATAAGTGATTTCTCTCACATCCCCAACATTGTACAGGTTGTTTCCTTGGCCTTTTCCCAAATGAATATGTTATCTTGTGTTCATTTTGGGTTGACTAACCTTGTTTATTTGCTTATGATATGTTCTTGAAAAATGGTGGCGTAATACCTTTCTACCTTTGATCCCTCTTCCTTTCATCTTGTCATTCCAAGCTTTTTGGAAGATTGGCCTCCCTCTGCTCTGCTCATAAAGATGATTTTCTCTTCTTATGGTCTCCTCCAAAGTCCTAGGGTTATAATATTGTAAATTGTCACTATAGAAGGAAATTAACCCACTCATAAACATTTGGATATTTACCTTCTCATCCTTTATGAAGCCAACATACTTCAACAACTCAAAGAACCTCTTCATATATCCATCCATTATCATGCTTCCTAACTTGAGTTCAAATAACTTTGTCATCTTTCTCTTATACAAATTCTTGGATAAATATTTTTCTTGGAAATATCCTTTGAACTGCCTCCATGAGACCCTCTTCTCATCAAGGTGCTTGGCTTGCTTAGGTTGATCCCACCACATAGTTTCCTTTCCTTGCAAGTGGTGGGTTGCAATTATTTTTTCCGATCTTCAGGGATAATCATGCATCTAGAAATATTTAGTCACTTAAAACAACCATGCTTTAGTCTCTTGTCCCTTCTTGTTCTCACCATTGAAAGTTGGTGGATTGATTTTCCCAAGTCCACCTTGCAAGATGTATGCCTTAGGGCTTCTCCTTTGCCTCCTAACAGGAGACAAACTTGGGCCGCTCTTTGACCCTGAACTTGCATGATATCTCCTAGTGCATCGATATGGGGAATGGTGACACTTGATCATGCTCCTTGATTTCCTGTCATTCCCATGATCATCCCTTCTATTGTCAGATCTAGATGTTCTCACATGTATAGCACTATCCACTTGCATTGTGCCAAAGTATTTATTGGCTTGCCTCTACAGCATATTATGGATATGTAGTATATCCTCTTTATCTTTCATAATCTTCTCATTGTCATCCCTATAGCTTTGCACTTCTCCATGCAATATTCTCATAGTTACAAGTTCCCACCTGCCTCTTCTTCCATTAGACTATGTCTCAGCATTTCCCATGCTAACATGTAGCCCTCTGAATTCCTCTTTGTGGTTGTAGGATCCTTGGGAATCCTCCATAATTGTGGTTCTCATATAGGACCAAAATACCTTTGTGTATCTCTAAATTTTGCAAGAAAATGTGCATGCAAATAATTCTTTGTTAGATTAAAATATACACATATATTTATACAATTCTGGAAAAGAATGAATAAAGTTTTATGCTCTTTAATGCAACCATTCATATTCTTTTGATTTGATTGCAAAGTTTAATGATAAAAATTATTTTTGGGTGTATACATGTCTTCTCCCCCTGAAGACCTTTCCAATGACCATTCATTTTCTCAAATCTGAGCTTTGAGTTGAAAGTTATGGTTTGTGGAAGTTTATACAATTTTCCCCATTTTTAACCACGTATGCTACATGTGTCTTTTTTTTTTCTTCCTGTACATTTTTATGTACTGAGATTCCAAATCTAGCTCTATGGTTGTCTTCTATGGTTCATAAATTTTCCATATATTACTCATGTGCCTCAAACTGACCTTGGAGGAAGAATTTATGCCCTTAACTGTTTCATTTGTAACTTTCTCATACGAGCTCTATTTTGCACCTGGGATATGCCATTGGAAAGCTCTCACTCGGTTCTTTCATTTAAACTATATATATTGTCTATACCAAATGTACGCACAATTCTTGTGATTTTTACTACTTGAAAATGTCGTTTAGGCCCTAAAAATGCCCCGCAATGTGATGACTTTCAAAAACTGCAAATTTTCACGGAATTTCATTGTTTTCCTACTATAACAGATCGATAATTCGAACCTGTAACCTGTCGAAACACATTTTCTCCCAGTTTTCCATCAAGAGAATCAATTAATCTGGCTTTAATATTTTCCCGCAACCCACAAACCACAAACCAATCAAGCTCTTTCGCATGGACCCCCTCCATGGACAAGTCAACTTAACGCACATTTACAGTTGCCCACAGTTTGCAACCTACGAGACCATCAGATTCTTCTTCACAGCCTATTCCTTGTGGAAATTAGAGAAGACACCTTTTTATGACTCCCTGTGGCGCATGACTGAAAAACCTGGTGAACTCTTCTTTGCGGTCTATTCCCCACGGCACGTCGAGCGAACACCTTTTTATGACTCCCCGTGGCTCGCAGTCTGCAATCCTGGTGGACTCTTCTTCTTAGACTATTCTTCGTGGGATGTCAATTACCTGCCGCAAACACCTTCACATGACCCTCAGTATTAATGACTTTACCTTCACAGTGATTTCCCTACGGTTGTCAAAACATGGACTTGAGATTTGCCCGCAAGATGCAACCCGCAAACTTGCGTGGCCTTTCCATTTCCCTATAGTTGTCAAAACACAGACTTAATATTTTCTCGTGAGCTACAACTTGAAAACTTGCTCGGTATTTCCTTCTCAAGGTGGTCAAGTTGACACACACCATGACATGTGGCCTGCAAGCCTTCACGACCTTTTTCCTTCGCAAACTCCTCCATGAGACCTTCTCCCGCAAACCCTTCCTCTCGTGGACTTACTCCTGCAGGTCTGCTCCCACAAATCTTTCTTTCGTGGACTTGATCTCGCCTGCGATCCCTAGCCATCCTGACCGATGATCCTCAATCAACGATTGAGGTTTAATATTGTTGTCTAATGAACTGTCAGGTTCACCCCTAACACTTAACCAAAAAAAAATTGTCGGTGACTTAGAAGTCCCAAATCGCTCCAGAATTGATCTCGGTCGTCGATTGTCGAATCGAATGCGATTTGGGCCGTCACTTCCTCAACTTCTTCAGTCACCATTAGAACATGAATTTCAACCTCCCTAAGCCACAATTAACTCTGCAACACGCAGATTGACATAATTAATCCTCTCTTTGATTGTTTTGAAGCGATTTTAAACTCGGATCTACTCAAAATTTTGGGGATTTCGCTATGTTTCTACAATTGTCCCCAAATCAGTGATGGTGAAACTCTACAACAGCAAAATTTTACCAATTTCACACTAGTTCTTGGCCCATACATGTTTAGTTTTGAACCTTATGCTCGGATACCAATATGTGACGTTCCCCAACTTAACCGAGGAACATTACTACGCAGAATACACATAAATGTGAAATTTTTCTACTAACTAAATCTATGTAGCTTACAACTACGAATTAGACACAGATTAACCATTCGTATGCCAATAAATTAATGCATCTACAACATGATTAAATAAACATGAATGCAACTAATCAACTCCATTACAACAACTTCTAAATCATTCCCATTCACAGAGTAAATATCACAATGGTTAAACTCATAAATTAACTCAAAAAACAGATAAACACTTATCTTTTTAAAAGATATATGCAACCAATTGCTTGGGATGGATGTTCCACAAAACCATAGACTTGTTTTTGTAGATCTCAACACCAAGTCACCCCCGATTTGGGGCTAGGAAGTCACAAGAAAAAGGTGTCTCTCGCTACCCACTCACAACTCAAATATTACACAACCCACTGGTATTATCTTACAACTGTCCCAATTTTCCTCCATCTCTCTTCCTCTTGACCTTCCCAACCAAAGGAATGTACCCCTTCACTATTATCAATCCATCAGGAAGCCCATTCATTTATCACGGTCTCTCTAGCACATGTAACTGGGAATCTCACTAATGGGAACTCAAAGGAACTCACTGCTAAGAAAACTACTAGGAAAACAACAACAATCACTAGGTGTTACAGTGCAACTCACACGGGATTTCACTCTTTAGTCCTAACAATGTGGTTCTTTAGTATTTAGATCTAGAAACATTCTATAATTATCCCTCTATGGTTTCTCTAGCTCTAGTCATCTTCTTCCCTATTCTCTGCTTCTTTTTCATGTAAAAACATGCCTGTAAAACCTTTATGTTCTCCCCATACAAATTTCCTCTATTTTCCCAAGCGAGTTGACTACTTAGTCTGCCCAATATTGATTTTACTTCATCTCGATGTTCCCAATAACTATGGGATGTGACTTTCTACACTCACCCTCTTACAAATATTCAATGATTGGGCTCTTATACACTCAACCAGAAAATAGTAGGTTGTCCCCAAATGATAATAAAATTTAGAAAACTGGGTTTGAATTATTACCCATAAATAATTTCCCCCCCTTGGACCCCTTTTAGACACTCCCTTCCCTCATGGAAAACTCAGCCCCCATCTTTGTCCATGTCCCCCAATAGCTAGCATCACACTTTATTTATTTAAAATTCAGAAATACATTTCACATATTACATTACTTCGTGATAGCCACATTCATATATACATTATGCATTAATTAAATTGGGTATTATAGCAAGGATGTTACAGCACTTTTCTTTGGTTCATCATCTAGTTCGTCATCAATCTCCCAAGGCTTCCTTTTAGGTCCATTCCAAACAATTGGGTGTGCACGATATTGTCAAAACATACTAGAAGGCGAGATGGGACATAAAGAACTTGACCGATCCTTCAACAATTATTATTTCAGCTAGTCAACATTTGCATCATGTTTGTTCAACATCAGCTATACCAACAATGTTTCCCCTATCTCCTGAAAGCATTGGAGGCCAATGCTTCTTTGGTTGGGAGGAATGATAGGGATTTTAATACTTTGGCATTATTTGGTATGAACCTTCTTGTTATTGTGTGAGTATTATGTGAGTATTATTTCTACTATTATTGTTGAGATCTCTTAATTTCCTAGTCTCATGGATTAGTTGAGAGAATATGTCCAACTATATCTATTATTATATTTAGCTTCTAATTTTTAGGAGCTTGTATTCATATTGGTTGAAGTCATTTTTATTGATCTATAGCTATATAAGCTTGGTTTTTTATTAATAGAGGATAGTCAGAGATTTGTATTTTACACCTCTGGTGTTGAAATTTTCTTGAGTGGGATTTTCCCACATCACATAGGGAGATATGCCTAAAGTCATCAAAGGAACCAGGGTTATATTATTTATGGATAAGGGCAACAAAAGCGAAGTTGAAAGCCCCCAATGTCTTCCCATCATTCATTTACTCCTCTACCATGTTTATCAATTCATCTTCTATGATTCATAAAAACCCAAAATAAACTCCATGTTCCATCCATTGAGGCCAAGACTCTTGTCATTTTGAAAGTTGTGAAGTACTGATTGTAACTCTTCTTTTGAAATTTTCTCCATCAGTCTCTCGTTTCCTAAATCATCAACAAAGTTAGGAAAGAAAGATATCATCTTCATGACATTAGCAATATTTACCCTATCATTATCTTAATAGATTTGACCAAAATGCTCCTCTCCCATGTTGGCAATCTCTTTGAAAGAACAAGCTTATGTCCCATCATTCCTTTGGATATTCCCAAATAGTAATTTTTTTCTTCCTACAATTAGCAAAATTATGGAAAAACTTCATGTTCTCGTATCCTTCAGAGAGCCATAAAGATTTACTTTCCAACCTCCATTCTTCCTCCTTGTCTACTAAAATATTCCTCTATTTTTTTCCAACAACTCATATTTTCTTTTCAAATCTCATCTAAGCCTTCTTCAACCCCTTGACCGTAAGCTTTAGCATTTGATGTTATAAAGAAACCACATATATTTCATCCTTAACTCTATTCTCGTAATCCCAAGAAGACACCACATTTTTCATAGCTTTGAGGTTATGGGAAAACAAAATACATATTGATTCTCTCTAAGAAGCATCAAAATGATTCCATTCTTTTTTCATTAAGTTAACAAAATCCTCATCCTCCAACTAGGACAAATCAAATTGAAAGGGACTTTGGGACTTAAAATCCTCCTTAGCAAATTGTATGAGCATTGGCATATGATCTAAGTCGCCTCCAGTTTCAATCCATTACATGATCTTGGATTGGTCCTACACTAGAGCTTCAAAATGAGAAAAAACTTCCCTTTTGGCAACTCGCTCTTCCCCTACCCTTTGATTCCTCTGTGTGGGATATGGAAATTTTCAAACAAAAATCTTAGACTTAGCAGTTCAAAAATTGTACTACTGTCCTAGAGGTTTCTCAACCTTGTAAATTCAACCTTAGGGATGTTATGAAATACAAAGCAAAACTAAAATGAAAGTGGACAGTGTTTCAATCCTTAACAACCCAAACTTCTAAGAAATCACAGAAGAAAAGATACAAGTGTTACAATAAGTTGTATCCCTCCATGGCAATCTTATCATGCATAAACTAGATCTAAAAGCCTTTATTTACAATAGTAAAACAACGCTTATCTTCTTCAATTATGATGTAAGTTCACTTAACATAATTTCCCTTCATTTATGTCAAATTAGTGAGACATATATAGCTATAAATTACAGACCATGGAGAACATAGATGGCTAAAAATCAAATATGAAATTGACACAAGTATCAGAAAGTGAAAAACTTCATTAATATGCATAAAATGAAGTATGTGTACATACCATAATCTTATCACAAGACCAATACAATCCACTAGCTCTTCTAAACCCTAGCTAAGGAAAACCAAGAAAAACCCTAGCTCAACCAAGGAGCTCCAACAAGTATGAATCACTCAAGCAAATCCTCTAAGGCAAGATTTATCTTCTTATTCTTCTTTTTCATCAAATACAACCTAGGGTTTCATCTCAAAACCCTAACCCTAGACTTCAATATGCTTCAATAAGATTAAGAAACCCTAGCAACTCCAAGAGAGAGATATCAAGTACATAAGAATATCCAAGTGAGAAAGGATGAGTAGTGCACTCCACAAGGTGATGTAGCTACACAAAGTTTGTCCATGCTCCTCCATCACAAGTGCACACGAAATCCATCCCTCCTTCTAAGACATGTACTCCAATGGGTCCACTCCCCTTGCATGAACATTGTTGCAACTCAAGCATCCTCGAGACAACTCCAAACCTCCATACAAGTATTCAAGATGCCCCATCATGTCTATGGCATGATGCCCTCCTCCAAGATGCACAATTCTCCTCCTCCAAAGTAGGGTGTTCTCCAAGCAAGAGAACCTCTCCATGTGGCCATCATGAAGGATGTCCTCCAAGTTTTTAAGATAAATCCATCGCCCTAGGAAAGAATGCTAAACAAGCACCCAACTAAGGTCAAGCAACTGCTAAGTAAGCCATCTCCAATGTGCTAATCCATCGTGGACCATCTGCCATGCGCAAATCCATTTTCGACCATCCAAGGCTTGAACATACACCATGTACCCAAAATCTCATAAAATACCCCAAACATAGTATAATCAATTTCAGAGTAACTCAAAATCTAACATGGGAGCCATCTTTATGGGTTCTACATCTACCCATCCCATTTCCTCCACCTTATTAACCAAAAAATATTCCAAGGGGTCTATCCTTAATACACTTCCCTAGATTTCATCTTTTCTTAAAGTAAAATTTAAAACATCTCTTAAAATAAGATCTACCTCCTCAAAGAATCATTTTCAAGCAAGCCCTCCCAAAAATCGACCCTACTTTCATAGGGTCCATAGATATTCACAACAAAGAACACTTCCCCCAACTCCAAGGGAGTAAGTTTTTCTCTGGTTCCTAAGTCAAGAAACATAGAGCTAGTTAGCCTCATAAAGTGTTTTATCCACCATGTGATCAAACCCCCAAACCTACTTATGGAGTTAATAGAGAGAAAATCTTGATCCTTCATGAATTTTAAATGTTTCCTGATCGTGTCCCCATCCCCCATAGTATCTTGTAACAAAATCATATCAGGCTTATGTAACTCAATAAACCTTCGAATAGCAAATTTCTTTGAGGAACTACCAAATCCTCTCATGTTGAAATTAATGATGACCATGGTAAAAGCTCATCTAGGACATGACCTCTAAGAGCCCCCATAAGTGTTTTTTTGCTTAGCTTGGTGGATTTCCTTCCCGAGATTGCTCTATGTTAAAGACATGTGTGACTTCTGATCCCTCCACCCCCATTTACTTTTCCTTTTTCATAATATATGCAAAATCTCCCTTGAATCTTAGCCTCCAACTTTTGCACCCTTTATTTCCTAGGTCTCAAAGTATATCCCAAGACTTAAGAAATGTTGGGAAATTCTTCAAAAATCAAAGGCTCGTGACCTTTTCAATCTCTCCAATTATCCTAGGTATTTCCACTTGCTTCATAATTTTCAACCTCCTTACCCCCCTATATCTCTGAAATAGACTTTGAAGGAAAACCCTCATATTAAATATATTCCTAAATTTTAGATATAGGGGGGATTGAGCTACATGACTATTAAAAGTTGGCCATAAATCTCCTCCGATATATTTTATGGAGTATGTAGGAAATAAAGGAGGAGAAACAATAAAAAATGACTTACCTAAATCATTTGTTTTCATGATTAGAGGGGGTGTGACCAAACCCTCCACCATTCCTTCAGATCCCATAAACTTTTGCATGACATCCTTAAGCACAAAATTTGCATAAGTTTCCTCTCCGACATTCACCATTTCCCCTTTTTTAATCAAAGATCATTCCTCTGATGGAATAGGTTTTGTCTTTTTTGAGCAACCTTCATCCACTTTTCTGAACTCTATGCCATGAGGTTTTGTGGTTGGATCCCCACCTACCTAATTTGAGAAATTTTCTAAGTCCTTCTTCCAAATTTTAGTTGAAAACATTTGAGCACATTTTAAAACCACATGGCCATATGCATGGAACCACACACAATGAAAGGGAACCCCTATATAAACCAAAACTTGACAATGTTGTTTACCATCATGCTCAATCACTAAGTCTACTTCCAAAGCTTCTATGAGATTTACTTCAACTAATACCTAGGAATAGAATAGATATGTGAGTTATGAAAGCTATAATCCACCTTGATGAATGAACCAATATAGTTCCCAATAGTCCTAAGGATACCCTAGGACCAAAATTCTACTGCAATACCTAGAAGTTTGACTCAAATTGCTTGAATTGGTGACTTTTCAATCCTAGGATCAAAGAAAGGGCTCCACTTTTTTACTAGAAGTTTGGAATGCCCCCATCTCCATCTAGTGCTCAATGTTTTCTAAGCATCCCTCTCCTCCTTGAACATGGAAACCATCCAGTCTCGTACCAAAAAATGGAAAGTTGGAACATACCCTAATATCAATATCCACATTAAATTCATCCACCCTTTTATAGAAGCCTTCGACACCTTACACCCAAAAAAACTTCAAGCCATAGCTTGTTGAGCTAGCTTGACCACTTGATGCATCTTCACATCTTCCCCTAGGACCAATTTTACCCTTTGGTTCCTTTGCTTCATGTACGTCTAGCCTCGATAATGTTTTATAGATTGTGTCTTGAGCTTTTCCTTCCCTGAACAATCAATCTGATATGCCTTACATTGCACCTTATTAACCCTAACTCTTCCAAATTCACCTTGCAGCACAAGGTCAAGCCTTGGGACCAAGTCTGGTGACTTACCCAAAAAATAAATTGAATTCAAGTGTTGGGTAAAATTTGTAGCAAGGGTGTGCAAATAATACTTACTTAATAGTTGTGGGTTAAGCACAGACAAAATGGAAATAAGAATTGGAAACCCTAGCTCTACTCTAGATCTATCATCCTCAAGTTTGCATTGTTCATGGAATAAATTAGACAAAGCATGAAAAGAGACCATGGCATGAACAGAAAACTTACAAAGAATGAAAGAATGTTTCCATAACAAATAGATAGGCCAAAGATACACATGGGGAGAAGACTTGTTGAATATTTGTGGGCTTCAAATGTTCCATAAATGAGGGACTTATAGCCAACTCGCTTCACCAACATGGGTCCTCTGCAGGGTTTACTTAGGGTTTGCTTCTAATCTATGTTCCCGGTCTTTAAAATGGTTGCAAGGCTTATGTTCTTGATGAAAATCTATGTGACACTAAATTTTCCTTTCATATGGCTACTAGGCCTTTGTTCTCAATGAAACCTCTGCTCCAAAATGATTATATGGATCATGTTTCTATGTAACCCACACATAATAAACATATAACAATACAATTGAAATTCTATGTTCTCAATGAGCCAGCCACTATCGGGTCTCTAACTCTAAATATCCTACTGTCTTGTATGCCAATCGGGCCTGAGTTGAATTTATGGGTTGTAGTTTGTCTTTTGTATACGCTACCCATCACTCAATATTATCATCAATCAAATGAAGGATCAACTATGTTTGTTGTTCGATCAGACATCAAGATCACAATGAGCACTCTTATCTACACAAATGCTTGTCTTAATGGTTAATGGTTTATGATTGAAAACAAGGCAATGGGAATATGGATATGTTCTTGCTTCTAAACTATAGTAGCCCAACCACCAAAGTTTCCTTTGAATTCCATATTATCTATGAAGTGCTCTTCCTTCGCTTGTTTAAAGTCAATCCAAAATGCCTATGAGAAATGAAGAAGATGAAAGCTTTAAGCAACAAACTACTAGCAAAATATGGATGCTTTGGTGATGGCTCAGCTCAAAATGAAACGTTTACTAGTGGCTTGAGACTTTGGTTGCCCCAAAGCTCAGTGCAACACTTCCAAGAGGGCCTATGCACTCTCAAATGGTGAAGGGAAAATTTGCTTGCAATTGCTTTTTCCCAACCATACATGCAAACTTAGAAAGCAATATCACAATCCATCAACACAACAAGAGCTTGATCATCGATCTTTGGTAAGACAACATTACAACAATACTACATACACCTAGGAGATAGCACTCCCCTTGAAATCGCTTGTTCACAACGCATAGCCTAGCCAACACTCCACCATTCAAGTTGGTGGTTCCATGGCATCCATTCATCACCATCAAATTAAAGATCTACTACCCATAGTGCAGTTTTAATCAGTTTCATAGTGCTTGTAATCCCTGACATTAAGAACTCTCAGTAATGCGTCGTGGACGTTCCCGTGGAAATTGCATATGATGATTTCGTATGTGAAGCAACAAAATACAACAGGCAAACAATCCAATCCAGTAAATTGTTTTTTGAGAGTTAGGAAGCTATTAATGTGACCCAAGGGAGAGGGAGACCGCCCAACCAAGGCATATATAGCATGTACAACCATGTATGGCCTATGAATGAGAGAGAAGCACCCAACCAGTTGCCAAATGGTATGAGAACGAATTGGTTGCTAAATTTGTAGGGTGGCAATTAGAAATTGGCTAGCTATGGAGTAACAGCTCTATTATCTCAGCCTTCGATCTCCTTTGGAGAATATATGGACAGTTTGAAACAAATAGTTGTTGGGTTTCACTATTGTGGGGAATTCCCACAAGCTGGCTCAAAGGATGAGAGAAAATGCTAGGTGTGTGAGGCATTATCCCAAGATACACAATTGCAAGGAAATACAATTAAGAACAAATAGCTCACTGCACATCCCTCTCAACAGAGAACCACAAGGTGGTTAGGATCCAATGGCCAACAATTTGTATGGATATTAGTTATGAGAACAAGAAGAAATTCTTCCTACTCCACATATTTCCATCGACTTAACTATAAAGGACAACGATTGTGCATAATTTATCACATTTAGCATAATGAACAGAGAATGGAATATGGCTATGAAATATGACCTCTTATAAAACAAAATCTACAATAATAAAAGCAGCCAAATGAACATGAAGATTTTACCCTAGAAACCCAAATGGGAAAACCAACTTTGAATGGATGCTCAGTCTATTTCGACAATCTCTAGTTATAATGTTTTTTTGGTTCTTTGTCCATCCTCATCTCCTTGGCCCAAAAAGACCCTTTGATAATGAAAGTAAAGGAAGAAATAAGAAGAGCTAGGGGGTAATGGGAAAGCCAACATGCATGACCCTTCATTTCTCATTCCTTAGCCTTCTCTCCTATTTTGTTTTTCTATTTTAAATGATTTATTTTTTTTTCTCATTTTTGTCTTGTTCCACTTTTACATTTGCATGGCTTTTGAAATAGTGGTTAAAGATGACCAAATCAAGGCTAAGAATAACAACTAGTGTTTAGAAATGTCCACATATAACTAATTTCTTTTTGTTGGCAAATTTAGTTGGAAACAGTAAAAAATGGTTATTTGGTGGAGTTGTACAGCTTTTGGGGGCACTTTCTATGATGGTAATGCAGATTTTAGGGGTAATATTTGCACTTCCCCTTTTTGGTCAAAAACGGGCTTTGACTCAACAGCTTTCAAAGGTCAAATAATGGTGGAAAATGAGGTGGAATGGATGCTAAACATTTTGATAACGGTATATATCAGAAAAACTTGTGGAAATGTCACAAGTGAGCAGGTTTTAGGTGATAACATCAAGAATGCTCAATCATCCTTCACCCCTAAACCACTTACAGGTCTACAGATAGTTTTGTTGAAGGAAGAAGATGATGGACTTGTCTCTAGATCCCTCAAAATGTTAACATTGAAATTATCATTGGTCGTGTCACCTTGCAATAATACCTCATACTTAGGGCTCCATTAGGATGTCCAACACTACCATCAATAAATCATCCTCCTAATGACCTTAACCTCGTTCGTATCCTTATTTATTTGGAATGTTCAAACCTAAGTATTGAGCCAAGACAAATCCCTCCTCATGACCCTCAACCTCTAGGCTTTCATGAAGGAAGAAAGGACACCTATATAAAATGTCCTTCTCCTCTAGCAAGTCCTTATACTAGTCAATCATCTTCTCTTCCATGTCTTCATATCTACAAAACCCTAGCCATGATCGCTTATGCACCATGTGCCTATGTTGAACAATCTATGATCTTTAGTATAAGACAAATTCTCCCCAAGTTTTCATGGTGAATTTTATTCGAATCATGATTTTATTTCGTTTAAGTATTCATTAATCTTACTTGGCAGGTGATTCTATACTAACTTATTGACAATATTAATTATGGTTTTGTCTTGTGTAAATGCAACGGGTGGAGTATGGGTACAAGCCAACTCAAATGAACAAAAATATTCCTTGAAGAATAGCTAGATATAGATGGTGGGGGCCATGAAACCTATGGAAGCTAAGGTAAATTATTATTAATTTTATCTTAAGTGTGAGAGTTTGATCCTTCTGATAAATATTTTGAACTAGATTATTGTTAAATGCAAGCATGTAAAGTCTCATTTTATTGTGTTCTTTCTATAACCTCAATAAGAATAATATGTTTAGCCTTTGATAGATTACGACAAATCAAAATCTGTGTCCTCCATTGATGGTGATGATGAGAAATTGATTTTACTTTTCTATTAACATATTTTACACCAACTGGTTGTTTGATTTGACTTTTTGTATTTAAGATTCACATTTCCCATGGGGTGGTGGTAGACCACTTGTTACAAGGAAAATTTGGCTATTGTATATAAATTATTGTGAATTTATAGATGAAATTTTCCTATATCTTGTGTATTGTGTATCATTATGTATTGATTAATGTCACACAATATAAATTCAAACCAAAAGTAAAAATTGCTTTGAATAACATGAAAATGATGATATGTTATGAAATGCCTTGAAACGAATAAAGCAAGCCTACAATATAAAACATGAAAACACTACAAAAAATAAGATATGCTAGAAACAACATGCACACATCTCGACTCTAACTTGACTAGATCAGAATTTCTAAAATGACGGAGTAAGGATTCTAAAATAGATGAAAAGGTGCAAAAAAGGATGCCAATAGGACATTATTCAGACACCCGATAAATGCTAAAGAGAGCCATTGGGAAGCTAAGGAGATGCTCAAGGAATTCCTTGGAACACTAAAGTGAAGCCTCACGAATGTTAAAATGACACCAAAAGTACCCCTATGGACACTAAAGAGACCCTTGAAGACACTAAAAGGACCCACAAGAATGCTCAAACAATGTTAAATATACCTCTGGGGATGTTAAAGAGACCCCTAAGTATGATAAAATGGTGCTAAAGACACCCTTAAGAATGTTAAAGAGAACTTGGAGGATGCTAAAACAATGCCAGAAAGAACCCTAGGACACTAAAACTATGTTATAGAGACTCATGAGCATGCAAAAAAGACATGAAGACATTAAAACAACATTAAATGATGCTAAAAAGACTCTTGAAGACATTAAAACAACATTAAAAGGGGCCATAAGAATGTTGGAAGGAAAAATTTGTGTCCAAAATCACATTCAAATTTTCTCTAAGCACGCCATTTGATCTCTCGCGACCTAAGCTTGGTTTGGGTTTTAGCTTTGATCATGGAGTTGGTTATAGGAGAAACACGCCCTCCTCCCTCTGATTCAAAATCAACGGTGTTTAGGGCATTGGTAGCGACAATGGGAAAGAGGGTCAAATCGCAGCCTGTTAGATTTGTCAAGAAATTGGATGTGATTCCCAATGTACCTCTCCCTACCTCCTCCTCGTATTGGCATATGGATTTGGCCTTGGTTGAAAGGGGTTTGATAGGTCAATTTACTGGGATCTAGCCTTCTCCAAGGGCTACGGTGATCCAGATGCAAAAGAACTAGGAATTTTTTACTAAGGGCAATCTCACTCACTTTTTTTGTGTGAGAGGATTCTAAACCTTCCTCTTTGAAGAGAAGGAGAGTTATGCCTCATTTTTCAAAGTGGGCCTTATTCTTTTTACACCAAGGGTATGTATTTGAATCGATGGACTCTAGATTTTAATCTAGAAAATGATGTTCCATCTACAGTAACAGTATGGGTTTTTTTTCCTAACCTTATGTTGCATTGTTGGAATAAAGACACAATGAGGTGC
Organism: Picea sitchensis; assembly: GCA_010110895.2. NCBI lineage: Eukaryota > Viridiplantae > Streptophyta > Pinopsida > Pinales > Pinaceae > Picea > Picea sitchensis. Next base: position 17,539 of record SNQJ01S0172140.1, read on the forward strand.
ATAGGGAACACTTTGCGGAAGTATATTGACATATATGAACCTAGGGATGGAATGTTTGTTTTTTCCCATGTTTGTGTAGAAGTGGATCTGGAAAAGGGTTTTCCTAAGGCTATTTAGTTAACCCTTAACAACTGGAAGCATATTCAACCAGTGGATTATGAGCAGCTTCCATTCAGTGCAAAATGTGCCATGAATATATGCACTTTGTGAAAGATTTTTAGAAGAATGATTTAATAGATCAATCATCTCTAAAGAGAGAGGATCAATGACAAAAAATAAAAAAGAATAAGAAAAATACAAAGCAAGTCGCTACAAGTCCACATCTCAATCAATCTATTATGGCACGGGGTCATTATGAACCCTCTAGGTCTAGATCTGGTCAAAATGTGGGTCAAATTTCATTACCCCCAGAAACTAGGTTCATGTCGTCCCCAGGAATATGGCAAGAAATCACCAGAGTGACCAAAGGAGGGTGATTCAAGTCTATCAGTGAATCAATATTCACTCTTGGTGCAAGAAGAATCCATCTTAACAACATAAACTATAAGTGTTCCTTTGTTCAAATTTGGAATTGAAATAGAATTTCCCCATATTGGAAGAAAATTCAAAAAGCTTTCCCTCTCTAGGAGAAGAAGGTAGTGAGGAGGATCCTAAGGAAGAGATTGAAGTTTCTCTAGAAAAGGTAGTGCCTTCAGTTGGAGTAATCACTCATAAGAAAACCTAGCAAAATAATGAAACTGAGGAAAAGGAAGAAGAGGTGGCAACATGGAAAATAATCAGGAAGCTAGGAAGGAGACCAACCAAGGAACGTACAGAAGAAATTGCAAATAAAGAGAAAGAATTGGATACATGAACTACCATTGAAAGCACGATGGGCATAGGGAAGAAAACAAACAATAACATAGGATACTCAACCCCATTATTTGGCAAGAAACCAAAAACATCAAGTAAGTAATGAAGTTGATCTCCTGGAATAGTAAATATATGGGAGGTAGGTTCAAGGTAGAATAAGTCAAAAATGTAATTCAAATAAAAAACCTTGTTATCATCCTCATCTAGGAGACAAAGTTAGAGGTTGTAGAAGCAGTCCTGATGCAAAACCCCACCCACTCCCTGGGGTCCACGCGACCTCTCGGTCTAGGATCGTTCAAAATCAAGGAGCCGAATTGGCTCTCGGGCCCCTTTTGAGCCCTCAAAATTCTTTAATCGGGTCATTTTTTCCTTCCCCCCACCTCAAAACAGCTAGCCTCATCCACCATGTGGATTCTGGCTAAAACTATGGCCTAAACAAGTTTTCCCAGAAAATTCAGGACTTTGGAGCTCCTGAGCTTCGGGACTTCCAACAGAATGACACAGCTTTCCTTCTGAACGTCGAAGTGGCAGAGCGTCGAACAATGGCGAAGATCAACAGCCTGCAACGCCCGCTGAGATCTACGGTGGAAATATACTTTGGGGTTTCGGGCTTTGACGGTTTTTCCCACTCCAACATAATATACCCCCGAAGAGCCAACCCCAAATCAAATCAGATGGTTCTCGTATCTGTCCTAGATCAATGTCTCTCATCTGCTCCGCAACTCCAGGCTTCAGGGATTTTCAAAGCACCGCACCAAAAATCCCCCGGAGTGCTGAACTTCGAAGTGGAAAACTAATTCTCTGATGGTACACGTGTCCTCCAAAATGAGTGGTTAGGATCCATTGCAAACTTCGGCCTTCGGGTACCTTTCAACCATGCACCTTGTTTCCTCCTGAACTCTGAACTAGCGGAGTTGTAATCTGTCGTCCACGTGTCCCTCGTCGCTCCACGACCAGGATTGCCTTCGGCCTTCGAGCCTCCCAGTGTCCTCAACTCGAAGCAACTTTCACCTCCGATCTTTCAAAGTACCAAACCTCTGGACTGTGAGATCTGGCGCCATGTGTCCACTATAATCGATGCCTGAGATGGACTCCGGCCTCTGGGAGTCCTCGACCCCAACTACTTATGCCTTCAATCCTTTGGACTATGGGATCTACTACCACGTGTCATCTCCCGAAAGACGGTTGAGGATCCGCTCCACTCTTCGGAGCTTCGGGAGTCTAACAAACTTTCACCACAGCGTCACCTTTCTCTCGAATGGTTGGTCTTCTGGACTCAACAATATGATGACATGTATCCTCCTCTCATCAATGGTCGAGAACAATTCTAGACTTCGAAACTTCGAGAGTTCTGACTCTTTTGCACCCAAACTCGAAAAACCTTCGAACTCGCAAAGTCCGAAGGACTTCTAGGTTTAACGCCCGTGCAACTTACCCAGATCCAACGATTGTCGATCCACACACTCAGATCTGACGGCTGGAATCTGTTCCTCTCCTCTGCACGCTCCTTCGTCTGTCTAGACTTTATCCGACGGTCCAGATTGTTTTCCGCAACTAATCCAACGGTTGTTGTGACCTCTCCTTCGTTGTGGCTGAGCTTTCCTTCTGATGAAGGATTTATTTATACTTTTCAAAGGCTCAACCTTTGTTCTCTTCCTCTGCGAGACAAGATAAAGGGAAAAGTGTTCAAAGCTACACTCAAGAATTTATAAGAAGGGCTTTGATTTTGGGTATAGATTTGTCTTCTCAAGAAACTTTACTAAAATATATTGGAGGGTTTCATAGCTACTTGAGGAACACAATACTCATGTTTAACCCTACAAGTCTAAATGAAGTTTGTGTACAGGCAACTCATTTGGAAGCAAGAGGGAGGAATGAACCTCGAGAGGGCAGCAGGAAACCTTTTGTTCATGGAGGCAAGGGAAAGAAGAAGTTCAAGGGAAATGGAAGAAAGAATTCTTCAGTCAAGAAAGAGGGAGAGAAACTCACATGTAAACATTGTTCAAAAGATGGCCATGATGAAGACCATTGTTGGAAACTTCATCCTGAAAAGAGACCCAAAAAAATC
>SNQJ01S0172141.1:8413-20293 GCA_010110895.2 Picea sitchensis
ATATCCATCCCTCACTGCTCAAACGGTCTAGAGATGGTTATAGTCTTAAGTGGGATTGTTGCCCTTCTATCCTTGCCAACACTTATTTGACAAATCTTCCAATTCCTGGCGTAAGCATGAGCATCTTTGAACAAAGTGGACCAGTTATAGCCGGCTCTCAGAACATTATGAGCGGTGGTGTTTCCTGCAAAATGTCCCCAAGTAGGGCCATCGTGGAGTCCTTTCAACACTTTATCGGCATCCTCATGTTCGATACACCTTAGTAATACCCTGTCATAGTTTATCCATAAGAGTACCAAATTTATGAGGTGATATTGTGCGTATTTTAATCAGAGGGCTCTCCTTTCTCTAGGGTTGAGGTTTTCGGGACAAGTCTCGTGATGTAATAGATGAGCCAAATCCTTGTACTAGGAGTCCGGTCTCGGAAAACTGTATGCTTCTTCACCACACCATAGTGTTATTTCATTATCCTACCCTGGGTCTTGGTTTGTTTGATCTTGAGCTTCAGCTGCGAGTTTGCACAAACCTTGTCCTTTTACTAACTTGGCGGGTTTTATATCTAGATTAAATTCCTGGACTACTACCATCCAGTTCCCTCTTCTTTCTCCCATTTCTTGTTGGGTAAACAAGGATCGGACTGCAGGGTGTGGCACAATCACCTTAGTGTGATTCTTGAGGATGTACGACCTAAAATTATTTACTACTTTATAGACCACGTAGGCATGCTTGTCTATGGCGGGGTAATTGAGCTCATCTCCTTGAAGGTTGGTGCTCATGAATGACACCAGGGCTTCATTGTTGTCATCGTCCTTCTGAGTTAAAACCGCAGCTAGTGATTGGTCAGAGGTGAAAGTATAAAGGTTAAAGCCTCTATTGAAATCAGGACTTCGCAATACTGGGGCTCAGGATATGGTAGCTTTGATATTGTTGAAAGCATCTTTTCATTCATCATCCCACTTAAACTCGGCATATTTGCGAATCATTTTTTGTAAGGGTTTGATGATTTCGGCGAAGTCGGGGGTGAATTTCCTTACAAAATTGATTTTCTCGAAAAAGGATTGCATAGCCTTCTTTTTATGGGGTAGTGGGAGTTGAGCTATGGATTTAATCCTTTTGGGGTCTATGTGAATTACCGCTTGAGATATAACATGACCTAACAACTTACCTTCTTCAACACCGAATATAGTTTTCTTAGGATTGAGTGATATACCGTATTTTTGGCATCTTTCAAAAATATGAGTTAAGTGTTGGATGTGTTCTTCTCTATTCTTCGAATACACTGTTACGTCATCTAAATACACTACCACACACTTACCTATAAATCCCCGAAACCCCACATCCATTTTCCTTTGAAAGGTCACTCCTGCGTTAATCAAGACAAAAGGCATGCGTTTATAAGTGAAGGTTCCCCATTTGGTCTGGAAGGTGGTTTTTAATCAGTCTTCCTCTGAGACCAACACTTGGTTGTATCCTAAGAAACTGTCTAGGAGAGAGAAAATTTCTGAGCCTGACACGGTCTGTAGGAGTTACTCCATCGACGGGACGGGATAATTGTCCTTTTCTGAAGCTCTGTTGAGATTCTGAAAGTCTACGCATAATCGAATTCCTCCTGACTTTTTCCTTACTAGAACAAGGTTCGCTACCTAGGCGGAATGTATAACTTGGAAAATTATCTTCACATCTAAAAGCTTCCTTAACTTTTGACACATTAGGGGTTCCAAGGATGGGTGGTACTTTCAGAGTTTTTGTTGAAAAGGTTTGACTTCGGGTTTCAATGGGATGGTGTGTTGAATGATGCGGGTATCATACGTTTTCAAATATTTATAGGACCAGGCGAACACATGCTGGTGTTGTTTGAATAATTTGAGGTAGGCTTTCCTCTCCTTTTTAGATATCGTTTTGCCGAGATTTACAAAATTTGGGTTGTCTGGGGTTCCAAGATTTACAGTTTTGTGGAGGGGGCAGGAGCTACCAATATTTGTGTTTTTAGGTCCTTTGAATCGTTCCTTTAGATCAAACAAATTCTCTATATTTGCTATCCCTTTTGGAATTGTGTGAGCCTTTGGTTTATCCGCGTGTTGACCCTCCCAAGGACTGGTTTCCATTAGTTTCTCTTGGAACTCTCCATTGTCAATAGCGAGGTCTTTGAAGTTGTCTTAGAAAGAAGCTTATGATTTGTTCATCCCTCTCAAAGACTTTCCAATTAGATATATTATTAGGTACCGATGGCTTGTAGAATACTTCCACAGTGAATAGAGAGGCTACGTAATCTTCTAAAGGCGAGAGTCTTGAGGCAGCGATGGCTAAGGAGTCAGCAAGGATGTTCTTCGCTCTGGAGATCACAGTGATATTGCAAGCTTCAAAGCATTCTATCAGCCTATGCACCTCATGCTAGTAGTTCTTGAGATGAGGGGAGTTACAGTGTATAGTGTTTCTCACTTGTCTAATAATGATTTCCGAGTCTCCGAACACCTTTAATTCCTTGACATCAAGGTATATGGATTTCTTTAACCCTTTTACCAGGGCTTCATACTCGACAGTGTTGTTGGTGCACTTGAATTCTAGTCTACAAGAAAAAAAATATCTTTTACCCTTTTGATCGATGATGATGCACCCTACTCCCGAACCCTCTTGTGACTTGGATCCATCAAAATAAAGGGTCCAAATTTGTGAGTGATGATTTCCATTCCAATCAGTGTCCCTCTCTTTGATCTTTTCTTTTGGAAGACCTAACACTAGGTCTTAACAAAAGAGAGAATCTTCCCTTGGCATCGAGAATTCTTCTTGAAATACCATCTCGGAGCTTTGGGTAAGCGAAACATTAGACAAGAGAGGAGAAAAATTGCCAAAGTGAGAATCATAAGAATAATTCCCTAGTATGGGAAAATCGGTAGAGGCTAGTTCGTTTGGGGTTTCCAGGTCAGTGACCGTATGTTTCAGGTATCTTTCCCTATCAATTTTGATCATGTTTGTGTATCCCTTCAGTGGTAGCCAAAGGTGTGCCCAGTCTGTGTTGAAGTATCCGTTTAGTTTTTCAGACCAATTTCGGCTCAATAATAGCCCATATGCCTTAGGGATATCCACCACAATGATGTCAATCACCTGCACGAACTTAGGATGAGTGGCTACCCTGATCATCACATCTTTGAGTTCCCCCAAGACTTTGACTTGGGTCTTGTCCAGTTGTATGACATGCTTATCACTCTTTAGAGGGACAACACATAATTTGTTACAAACGGCCACGGGCATGACATTGGAAGATGCCCCGGAATATACCAGACAGTTGTGGATACTCCTGTTGAAGACTTCGAATGTTAAAAGGAAAGGTGGTACAAAAGGCCTCTCCTTCCTACCTTATGAGTAGGTGTTTATCGTTGGTTTTCTTTCCAAACCCATAGGGGGCATATTCTTTTCTTGACCATCGTCGGTGGTCAGGTTTTCTACCGAACTTAGAGCTTGCAACATAAGTTCTTTCTATTGAGGGATTCTACATATGTCCATAACTGATACATTAGATTTCAACTTCTTCAAATATTCTTCTACATTGTAATCTAATCTACGAGAATCATGAGTATGGATACTTATGGCTTTTTGCCGAGAGCGAAAGGCATTCTCAGGCGATCGGGAGTGAATTTTCTTTGTGAGGCATGGGTGGCATCAATATCTCTTGGGCTGGGTTGACCCTTACTACATGTCTATACCTCTGCAGGTGGTGCCTAAGGTTTAAACAGATCATCCGAAGACGCGATTACACTGGGATCCCATATCATCATGGTCGTGCCTTCTGATGGGTCAGTCGCTTCCTGATCGACAATGTTAAAGGTCAAACTACTGGATGGTTCACCCAGAAAACAATTGGCCATTAAATTCATGGCGTGGACCCACTGAGGACATTCCCTTGCTAAGTGGTTCTCTTGGTGGTACATACAGAAAGAATCAGATGTGACATTCCCTAAGTCAATGTTTAGGTTGGCTGGGGGAGATTCAATTGCTTTGAAAGGCTGGTTTCTTTTAAAGAAAGGCTTATAGGGTCTTTGGCCTTGGTTTCCCTCACCTGCATTTATTTTCATATCTATAATCTCATTTTATAGTTTCTTGATCATGCGTTGCAGGTCTTCTATATCTCCATTACCCTTATTGGGAGTTGGTTCAGCCAGCTTTCCCGGAAGTCTAGTCAAGAGGAGTCCTCTCCTAGGACGGGGTTGGCTCTCTTTTCTTGCTAGAAATGCCTGGCCTTATTTACACCCTTTCATTTGGAACTCTATCGTCTTGGCCTCCTCAAAATTTTCCTCAAGGGTTCGCTTGGCGGCTCTTTTTACGAACATAGAAATAGAAGTCGGAAGTGCGTTGGCATAAACCTCAATTTGCAACTCCTGAGTAGGCTTCGCCATGGGTTGGAATCTATTTAAAATAGTCATGAATATTTGATTGAAATCTTTGACCCTCTCTTTTGGGGTCATGGTGCCTGCGAACAACTCAACCATCATGGCTCTTGTAGTAGTTTCTTCCACAAATTTGTCTAGAAAGTCCTTTTGGAACTTAGTCCAGCTGGTTATGGATCCTACTGGCAAGTTAAAATACCAAGTGGAAGCTAAGTTCTCAAACGTGTAGGGGAAAATTCTGCATACCACATCTTCATGTTGAATGTTCATAAGCCTGATCGCGAGTATGAACTTCTTGATATGATCTTCGGGCGATCCTGAGGTTTTAGGATCATACCTGGGGAGCAACTTTTCTGGGTGCCGAGGGAGATTGTGTACTTGTCCAGGGATGGCCACGGTGTCCCCAACCAACCAGGGTTGGTTGTCTTGAAGTGGAACTTCCCTCTCTTCTTTTAGATCATTGTTCTCTTCCATTTCTTCGGAGTCAGAGTCAGGATCTTCCTCTTCTGAAAGATCGTTAGGTTCGGAGATGTCGCTGGCTGGCGTCTCGGGTATGAGGTCAAGAGGTTCTTGGATTTCGGTGATTGCAAAGTCTATTAAGTCTTCGACAGAGTGTACGAAAACTTCATTAGGAGTGCTAACTACTAGTCTGCTTTGTTGTTTTCTTCGAGGGAGGATGGGGGTGAAGGGAAAGGCATCGATTTGCTAGGCGTAGGATCTAGTAATCCTTCTAAACTGATTCAGTTCCTCGTAAGGCTAGGCATAAGGTATTTCAGGCTGAAGATGACCTTCCTCAGAGTGGGGTGAGTTATATACTTCAGGAGTACTCAGTAAAGGTGGGTTTTCTGTTGGATGACTAGCCATGCATGTGGGTCGTTATGAATCTATAGGCTATTTGAAATATCATATAACTTACATATTCAACAACTCATTCTCAGGCCCTCCTTCTAGCACCATTTCTGTTGATGGGGCTTAAATATCTTGATTCAACAACATGAACCAAACCCACCACTGAGGCCCAATTAGAATCTACATCATTTGGAGTGGAATGGTTCTCCATATTTTCCAATATGACCAGATTATCAATGAGCTTTTGTGTTTTATGGTGAAAGTTCTTCCTTCGGTTAAGACAGTGTTTTCAGTAATTTCTCTTAGGTGGGGCAGGTACAAGAGATGCAAGCCAGTATAAACCAACTTGACTAAGATAGGACAAGATTTTTAACTATTGGGAAGGGGTCGAGCTTGGGATAACCCGCTACTCGAACATGCAGACAGTGATCCTATGCCAAAGGGGATTAGTAATAATAATTTAACCGAAAGAGAATCCAACTGTTGTTTGAGAAAGCTACTCAATAGAAATAAAACACATATATGATCAAGATCAGGGTATGCAAAATAATTCATCTACCGAGACATTCATAACATCGCTGAGGTAAACTACTTAACATAGAGAAAGAAATACAACTGTAATCAATGTCACGGTAAGAAAAATAATTCATCTATGAAGACATTCATCACATAGAAGCACAATGATTTACTTTCATCATTTAAAGAAAGGAACATTAAAACATTGCACCAGATAAACTGACAATAGAATTAATTGCTCTTACTCATTTATTGCAACATTCATGGAACATGAAAGGAAGTAATTCTTCTCCAACTCCAATCACATACATATCATGAAAATAGTTTGTCTTTGGTCCAGAAGGACTTCTACATTCATAGCAGCTTCAAAATAATTCTTAACAGCCAAAAAGAAAATAGTTCTTACAACAAACCATCGACCCTTTTACCATCGGTCGATGTTCCTATTTATAATATAAAGTCTTAACAATAATTAACGATAAAATACAATTTGAGCTAATCAAGAACCACCACATGGCGTCATCATCAAATAGTTTTTCAACAGTCCACCCAAGTTGTTTCTTGAAAAGGGCGGACTCTTTCATAATCAAACCATCTGATAAAGAGTTCTTCACAGGAGTTCCCACAGAATCTTGTGTTGTTCCATTGGAGCCGCATAGATTCCCCTGATGTCTGTTGCGTGCGCCCAATATTTTGCAAGGTTGAAGTTCAAATTTTGAAGTATGGCTCTGGATTTGATTGGATTTCCTGCGAACTGTTGTACTTGCTTGGGATTTTCATTGGTGACCTTTGCACATTCTTCGGCTCATGACGCATCTTGTTCAGTGAAAAACTTGATCGTTCTACTTAGGTCGATTAATATCGGGATGCCGAAATCGGGAGCTCGACATACTTCGTCGCTTCAGTGATTCTTTCAGTTCTTCGATGGGATCACAAGACATACTTTGGTCGGTGATCGGGAAGATTCTTCCTACAATTAAACAAAAGTAGTTTTAGCGATCAAGCAACCCATGATCTGACATAAATAAACAACATATCAACATGTACCTGTGCAGCTTGCTAGTCCCAGTCATTTTTAATACTTACATGATCCCAAATGCTTCCTTCGAGTGACTTGTAAAGTCATCGCTTCTCTTTGGTATAAATGAACACCTTAGCATGTTGTAGTGTGGCTAATCAAGTACGATAGACATGAATGTATAATTATCATAGTAATTACTTGACCTTTGGGAAAAAGGTCATCGAGGATGAATTATGCACTTGTGTGCTCCTGAGAGGTCGGATATCGTACAGAGAAGGTTGTTAAATGCCTTCAGAACTCGTACCACCAAGCGTGCCAAGTGTCATTTATAAATAACAAAAGTTTAGAAATTCAAAAAAGGATCGAAAGGATTGTACTGCACGCTTTCCTGCAACCCCGATTGGTGGTGATTTCATGTTCTGGATCACATCTGTCAATTAGCTGTAGCGTGCCGAAAAATTTTAAACATCATGTCGCAAGGCGCGAGCATTTTGCTGGCGAGCCTAGTGTTTCTCTTTGATTTCCCTATAAATCTAGGATTTTTGCAAGCAATCCTTCTTATATGCCAAGCTCATATTCCCTAGGGAACTAGTTTGGTAGGTTCATCTTGGCAACGTCCAGTTGAGTAATCCTTTTCCATCTGCAGACGCCTTGAGTCTCTTATTCTTTGGGATTATGGGATCTCCTTCAAACACGGGACGAGGTCCACGAGGCAGCCAGAGTGTGAGGTCTCAGCCCCAGCGCACCTGGGACTCCTTCCTGTGGGCTTCGAGAGGTATAGCTATCTTCCCGGAGGCAGCGTCAGCGTCTACACATGGGCTTGGGGTGGTCGCAGATACATCTGGGAGAAATAAGCTGGAGAATGCACCTTCTACGCGACCGAAACCGCGGAGAAGAGGAAGGTCTAAGAAGAAAACTTAGGAAGGAGAGGGGGACCGCCCCAAGGCTGAACTAAGTGCACATCCAACCCTTGAGGAGTCTATAATTCCTACCGATCATTCGTAGTTGGTCAGGACCGCTAGAAAAGGAGGTAGAAGAAGAAAGGGGAGGGTCGAAGAGCCGATAGCTTCTGTTGAAAAATCCGCTCAGCAACTAGAGAAAGCTCAAATTGCAATAGTTGATCTTTACCAAGAGAATAGGGAACTGCAGTGTCAGTTGGCAGAAAAAACCCAGAGGATACTGCCATTGCAAGGTCACATGGGGAGCACCATTTGGTTGCAGAGACAACTTAGGGAAGCACAAGATACGATCGTGGAGTTATGCAAGGCATAGCGGATGGCATCGAAAATGGAACATAAGATGCCACCAAGCACAAAAGACAACCTGAGAGAGGACCAAAGCATAGGAGATACGCAGTTAGTGGGTTCTCATCCTATGTTCCTGCAAGTGTGGCTTAACACCACTTTGTATTTATTCTTTGTAATTTTTTGTAATCTCATGGTGACCGGGCAGGTTAGCCGAGTCATAGGGATTATCTATTCGTATGTAACCAAGCCTGGTGGAGTTTTTTTTTTTATTGTATATAAGAAAAGTTTTAAAAGTATCATGTTGTGAATCAAACACATATTCTTGTTTAAATATTTTGCATAAAAGGTTAGATCTTGTGGAATCATTGGTATTACGTTGTGATTTTGTTAATGTTTTTCTTTGTAAAACTTTGATATCAAATACTACTTCCACGAGATTATCAATTTTGTTTATTTAAAAAAAAAAAACTTAATCATGGAACAATATTCAGCTAGTGGATAAAATTTATGCTTGGAATTTCACTTGTACCGAGAGTTTTTTTTTTTTTTAGAAAAGATTAGAGGTCACAGCTACCGATACCAGGAGTCGTTGGAGGGATTAATTAGTTCCCTCTCGCCGATACCGAACTTGTTCCGGGAGTTCGACGGTCGGCAATGTTTCTTTTATCTACGAGTGGCGGTTACAATTGCACATTTCTGCCGAAGCCGAAAGAATCATCCTTCGGCGAAATATTTTCGGAGGCCATATTCGAAAAGAGATACTCTTATCGGCCGATGCCGAAGAATTTCGACACTTGGCTACTTTGACTTCCCATACAATTTTCTCTACCTTAATCTTTCACCGATGTCAAACTTCTCAAGTAAGCTAGGAGAAATCTGGGTCTCTAGTTCCTTGATCAGTTGTGGTGTTTCTCAAGATGGCTCTTAATATGCTCAAGAGAAACTCAAATATGAAACATATCAAATAAGAAGGTTATCAGGCTCAAACCACGGTGAAAACAATCGAAGGTAGAAGACAAGGTGGTATCCAAAAGGAAGTGGTCACAAAACTTTTAGGGTGTGTTGAGCACTCAACAGAAACCAAGGAATTTGTATTTCTCAAACTAAGTATATCAAAGAAATGCTAAAGAGGTTTAGAATGGAAGATTGCAAACTAGTTATCACTCCCATTAAAACCAGTTGTAAGTTGAGCAAAGATGATGATTCGAAGTCTACAGATCAAAGGCAATATAGTTCAATGATTGGCAACCTATTATGTGTGACAGCATCCAGACCAGATGTAATGCAGGCAGTTGGACAGGTGACACGATTTTAGGAAACACCAAAGAAATCACATGTATTAGTAGTAAAGAGGATCTTTAGATATCTCAAAGGAGCAAAAGAGTTTGGATTATGGTATCCAAAAGGAAAAGATCTATCACTTATTGCCTACACATATGCAGATTGGGCAAGTTGTATTGATGACTGATGAAGCACTAGTGGAGCAGCATTCTACTTAGGTGAGTGTTTTGTATTATGGCTAAGCAAGAAACAATCATCAGTATCTCTATCTACAGTCGAGGAAGAGTATATTGCAGCAACAACATGTTGTACACAGGTTCTTTGGATGAAACAAAATTTGACAGATATACAGGTTGAGTATGATGAGCCCATTCTAATATATTGTGATAATACAAGTGCCATCAGTATCTTAAAAAACCCGGTGATGCACTCCAAGACAAAGCACATTCACATCAAGTATCATGTTCTACAAGAACAGGTTGCATAAAAAAACATCAGAGTTGAGTATGTGGGCACAAAATAACAAGTGGCAGACATCTTTATAAAACCTCTTCCACGAGAAGCCTTTGAATATCTTCGCTAAAGAATTGGAGTTAGTTCTACTCCAAAATGAATGCTTTTTGAATGCTTATCTTATATGCCTTAGATGTACACGAGGAAGCACCATAAGAGGATAGTTCAGTTAGGGGGAGCAGCCCCGGATGGAAAGATACATTTTCCATTGATGACAAAGGGAGAGAGCTTTATCAGATGCAGAGGACAAAGGTAGATTTATCAGATGCAGAGGACAGAGGCATGGTTCCAGGGGGATCACGAGTGATATGATTTCAGTATTGCATCAGAGTGTTTCCATCAATGCCAAAGCGGGAGATTGTTGATTAAGGTTGGTTGTCATTGATATCAACCCTTGAAGAAATCCCCGTAGCACAAAGGTTTGGGTAATGAAACCAAGATTGTTTGATGTAAATATGAATCATTATTGTTTTGTCATGGTCGATAAGAAGTAAATATGGATGAACTCCAAAGTGGTCCCCTTATGGTGAAAGTGTTGGAAGATTGGTTGTTGTCATTGATGTCAACCCTAGTCATGCATTTTTGACCACAAGATTGATGAAGGTATTTGGACATGAAGGAAAATGCACATGCATATACAACACCCATGGATGGATAGTATACATCATGTTGTTTCCGGTGGTATGTGGCACATCATGTGGATCCTCATGGTTGAGGAGAAATGATTTTTTGAAGATGACAAAGTGAATTGTACATGTAGGCCCTGAAGATAATTACAGAAAATAATTACAAAATAAGAAAGTGTCAGGTCGACCCTAATGTTAAAAGGAAGTGACATAAATGGTATAAATAAACATCATTATACATTCATTTGATACAAGTTGAATTTTAGAGGGAAGAAAAAGTAAAAGAAGGCTGGATTTCAAGGGAAGATGAAGTCTTTTGGTGATGTGTTCTAATGTATGTTATTTTCAGGTCATCTTACCATTTTTGCTATCACTTTTTTTCTAGAACGATTCAAATAGTGAAATCGTTATGGTATTGAGAAGATATATCAAGGTACATCTGGTAAAAATATTAGCTCTTGATTCTCTATAATTATGGAGATAAACGCTGTGGAAGATAGGGTTTGTGACCAGTCCTGAAGCTAGTCAATAAACAGGTGTTCCGGGTAACACAGTCATAACGTATTCATACAGAATCCAAATGAAGTGGGACCACTTCCATTGGAAATATTACGGACTGTAGTTTCTTTTGTGTGAGTTTCAGAATTGGATGTTAAATATTGGGCGTGGGGCATACTATACAAGTTGGGTCTTATGAACAGACCAGAATTGAATAAAGTCTACCATTCTTTCTATAACCTCTTTTTGGGGAGGATTCAAGGAGTTAAAATTGGAGTTTCAGAGAATACATTGAGTAATATTATCTACAGGATCAGAGTACTCCAAGAATTGAAGAATTACAGAATTTGAAGAAGTCTCAAGAAGCATTATCAGGTTCTATGTGATGATTGGTTGATGGTGATGATNCATAATCTACTCAGTGTTAGTAAAATGTGTGATCAAGGATACACTCTTACGTTTGATTCCCAAAAATGTAAAATCAGAGAAAATAACTCAGGAAGATTGGTTGCAACTGCAACAAGAATATCGAACAACATATACATCCTAGACATGAAAAAGAGAGAAAAGACAGAAGCCACACAAAAGGATTCTAAGGAAGAAAATGTCCCAAAGACCAAAAATAAGGATGAAGTATTATTGAGTGCCACATGTTTAGGGGCAGCAGCCCCAAAGAAGAGAGTTACATTTTTCCATTAAACTCAGGGAGAGCAGCCCTAACCTTTGCCATTGATGTCAAAGGGGGAGATAAATTGGGATCATGATGATAGGGGGAGCATGAGTGTCGTCATCAATGACAAAGGGGGATATTGTTGGAAGATTGGTTGTTGTCATTAATGTCAACCCTAGTCATAGGTTTTGGATAGCAAGATTGAAAAAGGTATTTGGACATGAAGGACAATGCAGATGCATATACAACACCCATGAATGGATAGTATACATCATGT
>SNQJ01S0172143.1:0-11674 GCA_010110895.2 Picea sitchensis
TACAAGTGCATGAATGATGATCTGAAACATTTATACTTTAAATGAGTGGAAAGGAAAGCACGAAGAAGAGGAAGAGAAAGAGCGCAATCCAGAAGCGTAAGAGTGGGTGTATGCATTGATGAGGATCATGCCAGACAAAGTGTTGTAATCTTTTCTGTTATGTAATTTGTGAAGTTTTGTAATGTAGTCACTAACGGGGAGTGTTAGATATAATGCCTAATTAATGTCACTACTAGAGTTCAGGGATTGGATTTGGTTAGCTGGAGGATGTTGAGAGATTCTCTCAACCTCTCCCTCCAAGAGTGGAATAAGTTGGATCTCACAACACTTATTTAAGTGTGATGTATCTCTTTTCATTGTGTGGAATATACAATATTATTTATGTGTGTATTTCATGTCTCTCTAATCTCATGAATTCTATTTTACGGTTCAACCAATAGCAAACTACGAATGTACATTGTGCATTCAACATTTCAGAAACTCAATTCATTGTTGTATGGCTCCCAAGAGGCCATACAATTTTATTCATTCTGTAAAATTGTTCATTGGCGATTGTACACAACAAATTAACAACCACACAGGCCCAATTCTCTCTCAATGTGCAACAATTCAATCGTACAAAATTGGTCAGCCATCTATTGTGATAGTACAATACACTACATCATTTGTACGACCTTCTAACGACCGTACAACATGTGTGCGGTCTACTGCTCCTACAATTTGGGTGATCAATATGTAGCCTGTTGCAGAGTCTTTAAGACTGTGATTTATATATCGTTGGATTGTCTTGGTATATACGTTGGGATATATCCGATGGTGTATATACCACCATCTTGTACAGTCTTAAAGACTATGTATCATGTTGCATATCGATCGCCCTACAATTTGGCCCTCCAAAGTCTATTTCCCAATTTCTCGAGTTTAATTTCTTGAAATTTGTGCCCAACTTACAGCTTACAATCTCAATTTCTCAAAATTTATGCTCAATTGATGGATTTCCACTTAAATTTGTGCCACATTTACTCAAAATATCAACTAAGGTTTGCAAATGCATTCCTTTTTAAGTGGGCACTCAGTTTTGAGAGATAGTTGCATTTGTCTTTCTAAGTTTTTTTCTACATTCAGGATGACAACCACACAATCCATGACAACAATGATGCTTGCAAAAAGGATGACAAAATTAGGCTATACGTTAGCTATAAAAGTTAATGAGATCTCCATCATCCAATTCCTTGATGATGAGAAGATGCCATTTTCCAAATTAAAGCTTACGAGAATTTCCAAACTATTGATTACAAACTAAGTCGCAACTCAAGATCCAATTACTACATGGATGGGATTGATAGAAGCCTTGAGCCTCGCATTCTATCCATCAAATTACAAACATGATATGAATGTCAAAATGGCTCTACCTACATCATGGCTTTAATTTTCCTATACAAGAGTACATCAGCTTGTTTATGAATCCTTCTCGTTTTGTATTCAAGTGGTAAACGTGTTCTTAAATTTAAAAGAGGATTGCAAGAACCTTTATACCGAGAATTGAGATACATGGATATTTCCATTATTGATGTTTCATATAATCAAGCACAATTGGTCGAAGAGAAGTTCTTAGAACAATGCAGACTTCCACAATATCCACCCAAATCTACAAGTTCAAAACTTGCACCTCTTCTTCTTCTTTTTCTTCTTCTTCTTATTTTCATAAGTTCTGCCAACATTGTAAGAAACATGGAAACAATAAGTCGACTTGTTTCTAATTGAAGAAGAAAGTATTAATTGAACAATATCCCATTGAGGAAAAAATGAATGCTCCTACTAAGGTCTCAGGGAAAAATAATATCTATGATGAGTTGAAAGATCAACTCAATAAAGTCACCTTGTTGCAACAATTTACACCCCGAACAATTCAAGATAGTCTATTCATCACACGTGTTCACCTCTCCCATGACTTCTCCATTGCATGTATCCTCAATAATGGCTCCCAGGAAAACTTGATTTCCAAATCAATAGTTGATAAGCTTCACTTGCCAGTGGACCTTCATCCTCATCCTTATGCACTTGTATGGAAGGATCATGGATCCTCTTCCAAGATCACACACACATGTATTATCTTGTTTTCTTTTGGTCCTAAACTCAATGTGGATAAAGTCACTTGTGATTTGACTAATATGTATTTCTGTGGCCTATTGTCGAACTAACCTTATCAATATGATATGAAGGCTCACTATGATGCTTTCAACAACACTTACATGTTGCATAAAGATAATTTCAAATATCTTACTCGTAGTACATTGGAACTACCACAAGCTGCTCTTCAAAAGCGTTCTTTAACTTTGATCCAACATTCCTATCCACATCCAGCTTTTCATCATCTAGTTTCTCCAAAAAATGACTCTTCTTCATCTCCTCCATTAGCATTTTATTTTCTCACTCATCTACCACAGTTGTCGCGAGGCACCACCTTTGGAGGACATTCTTCAACCATCAGAGTATCTCACATGTTACAACATTCTTGTCATGCTTGGAAGTTACAATATGGTACCCTCTTGTGACATCGCGTAGCTTAACTGAGGAACATTGCTACACGGAATACACATAAATTCAAAAAAAATCTGGTAAGTAAATTCCTATAGCTTATCAACTACGAATTATACACAGATTAACCATTATGATACCAATAACTTAATGCATCTATAACATGTTGAAATAAAAATGAATGCAACTAATAAACTCCATTACAACAACATACAAACAATTCCCATTCACAGAGTAAAAATCACAATGGTTAAACACATAAATTAACTCATAAAAGAGATAAACACTTATATTTTAAAAAAACTTGTCCAACCAATTGCTTGGGACGAACGTTCCACCCAACCATAGACTTGTTGTTCTAGATATCAACACTGAGTCACCCTTGAGTTGGGGCTAGAAATCCACAAGAAAATGGTATCTTTCACTTCCCACTCACAGCTCAGATATTACACAACCCACTAGTATTCTCTTATAGCTATCCTGAATTTCCTCCAACTCTCTTCCTCTTGACCTGTCCAACCCAAGGAATGTACCCCTTCACTGCTCTAAGTCCATCGAACATCCCATTCATTTATCAGGGTATCTCTAGCACAGGTAACTGGAATCACACTAATGGGAACTCAAAGGAACACACTGCTAGGAAAACTACCAAGAAAACAACAACAAGCACTTGTTGTTACAGTGCAACTCACACATGAGTTCACTCTTCAAGCGTGACAGCCTGGTTCTTCAGTGTTTAGCTCCAAAAATGCTCCAGAATTTTCCCTCCATGTTTGCTCGAGCTCCGGTGCTCTTCTTCCATGTTCTATACTTCATGGCCATGTAAAAACATGCCTATAAAAATTGTATGTTCTCCCCATACGAATTTTATATATTTTTCCATGTCAGTTGACTTCTCACTCTGCCCAATGTTGATTTTACTTCAGCCCCATTCTCCCAATAACTATGGGATGTGACTTTCTACACCCACCTTCTTACATATATTCAATGATCGGGCTCTCATACACTCAACCAGAAAATAGAAGGTTGTCCCCAAATGATAATAAAATTCAGAAAATTGGGTTTAAATTACCCATAAATAATTCCCCCCCCTTTGAATCCTCTTATACCCTCCATTCCCTCATGGAAAATTGAGCCCCCATATTTGTCCATGTCCCCCAGCAACTGGCATTACATTTTATTTATTTAAAATTTAGAAATACATTTCACATATTACATCGCTTGGACATAGCCACATTCATATCTACATTATGCATTAATTAAATTAGGGATTATAGTAGGGATGTTACATTCCCTCTCCACTACAATTGTGCACCATCCTCAATGCACAACACCATGCCAAAAAACATATACAATTTACATCACAATACTTAGAAAAATAAAAAAATTGCAATTCTTCACAATTTCAACAACAATTCCAACCATAATCGCGTGTTTTCTCTCAACCTGTTGACCCAAGTAATGCGCCCCCTTCACTGCTCTCAATCCAACATGCTACACCATTCTTTAATTAGGGTTATTTGCGCAGGTGACCAAGAATTTTGAGATGTGGTTCTGGAACTCTAGCTACCCAAAAATAGGGTGTTGCATTTTTAGCTCTTGTTTTCTTCAAAATTGGCAAAAAATCATGGGATTCCTCCCGCATAGTTTCTTTGTGCTCCCATGTAGCATCTCCATGACCGTAGCAGGTCCATTGGACCTTTACTATCCCTATGAATTTGTTCCTGAGCACTTTGAATTTCCGTTCTAGGATGTGTATTAGTTCCACCCGGAAATCCCCTTCGTGTTCCACCTGGATCACAGTCCAATCAATTATGTGGTTAGGGTCATGCACATATTTCTTTAATAATGACACATGAAATGCATTATGCACTCTCATGGATGTAGACAATGCTAACATGTATGCAAATGGGCCTATCTTTTCTAAAATCTCAAAAGGCCCACAATATCTTGCTACCAACTTTGGGAAACAACCCAATCTTAGCGAACTTATTTTCGCTTTTAGTTTTAGAAAAACATGTTCGCCCACTTTAAAATCTCTAAAAACTCTATTCTTGTTTTCATGACTTTTCTGCATGTCATGGGCAACCTTTAAATTCTGCCTGATCTTTGTCATTTTCTCTTCCATTTCCTTTAACAAATATGGCCCAATGACAGCTCTGTTTGTTGGGTTATCCCAACTCACTGGTGTGTTACACTTCCTGCCATACAATGCTTTAAATGGGCTCATTTTTAATGAGGCTTCATACCCATTTTTGTAAGAAAAATCTACTAAGTGAATATAATCTTCCCACTTTGATGGTTGGTCCATCACATACATTCTAAGCATTTCTTCAATGATTATGTTAGTCCTCTCTGTTTTCCCATCTGACTCTGGGTGATACACTATACTGAGATTTAAATTTGTCCCAAAGCCTTTGAACAAAACTTTCCAAAAATTGGATGTGAATTTTGAATCTCCGTCTGAAACGATTTCCTTAGGCACTCCATGTAACCTAGCAACTTCTTTCATGTAGATTTCTACAATATTTTTCACCTTGTGCATGGTCTTTATAGGAATAAAATATATAGTATTTGTCAATTTATCCACCACCACCATGATGGAATCTTGTTGCTTCATTGTTTTGGGAATCTTTGTAATAAAATAAATTGTAACCACTTCCCATTTTCCCTCAGGAATGGGAAATGGTTGTAGCAGCCCCACTGGATGTCTATGTTCTGTATTCACCTTATGAAACTCTAGACATCTAGCAATATAATTAACCACATCTTTCTTCATCACGGGCCAAAAGTATTGGCTTCTTACAATTGCAATTGTTTTCTGGTATCCTAGGTGCCTAGCATATGGTACAATGTGCATTTCCCTTAGTTTTATATTTTTCAACACACCAAAATTTGGCACATATATTTTTCCTCTATACGTGAGTATTCCATCCTCTTTTAGCTCATAATAATTAAATTTGTGTTGTAAATTGTCTTGTTGTAATGTTTCTTTTATTTTTAAATATTGTTGATCTGAATTTGTAGCTTCTAAAATTTTGTCTTTTAAATATGATCTATACATGTTGATGGACGCCATATGCATCTCATATGCTCTTATGTTGAGTGCACCATCCACTTGACTCCCTTTTTCTTTGATATGTTTAATTTCAAAGTCATATTCACTCTGAAATTCCAGCCATCTAATTTGCCTGGTATTTAATGTTGGTTGGCCAAACAAACGTTTCAGACCGCAATAGTTTGTTCTTTGCTCGAATCTTCTCCCCATAAGGCAATGTCTCCACATTTTTAATGCATGGATAATGGTTGTTAATTCCAAGTCATGGGTAACATAATTCCTCTCATGCTCTTTTGATTTTTCGTACTCATGGCATACCACATGATATTTTTTACTGAGGGCTCCACTGAGCCCCTGCTTGCATGCACCAGTGCACACTGCAAAATCTTCGTCCAGATATGTAATCTTTAAGATTGGTGCACTTGTCAAAATTCCTTTCAACTACTGAAAACTTTCTTCGCATATGGGAGTCCATTCAAATTTCACTCCCTTATTTTTACAAAGAAGTGATTGGGCTTGCAATCTTCAAAAATCCTTTTATGAATCTTCACTAATAACCAACAAGACCCATGAATGATCTAACCTTTGTCACATTTCTTCGTGATGACCATCCTCTAATGGCCTCTATCTTCTCAAGATCAATTGTTATCCCATCTACTGAAATAATATTCCATGGTATCCCCTAGCCTAGGGATAACTAAGGAGATCATGTCTTGAGGTCCACAGGTTCCAGACATGGAGTGTTGAGAGTCAGAAGACCTAAGCATGGCCCTAGAGGACCCCTCTTTTTTTCAAGTACAGTCCACATATTTCCAGTAGCAGCATCCATCACACCAACGTGGTTTTGAAGTGGCAGTGGGTCTTGCTCCATGAGGTAATGAGTCTGGGTATCATGGTATGTATCACTCTGATTTTTGAAGCACTTGAACATGTTGTATTGAATCCTTCTTCATTTCATGACGTTTGCTTGGAAATTATGTTATTTTCCATGTTTAAACATGGGAGGGTGACACAGTGCCCTAGTAAGTTGATTTCCCTTTAGGATGGGTTTCTATTGGGTGGGTCTTTGAAGAGTCATCGTACGTTCCCTCCATACTTACCACTTTCCATCTTTATTCCTTCCATCTCTCCATCTTTTGGTCATTGGGATTGGCTACACTATGAAGGCTTGTACCTTACCTTGTGGGAATAAGGGGCTAAAGGCCCAGAGGGTAAAAGCAGTTGGCAAGGGTTAAAATCCATTTTGAAATCTCTGAGATGCTTCGCCAAGGGATCCCCGAGAAAGTAATGAAAAGCTTCTCAGTAAGAAAAGGGGACCCACAAGATAATGTGAACACTCAAGGTATTAGTTGATGGATAGGAGGTCTCATCACAAGTCGACCTATTATGACAATGGACATGTAGCGGTATGGCATTACCACCTATCTGGCCACCAAGCCAGGGTAATGGCTCTTGGTTGTGTAGCCAAGAGAAAGGGAGTCTTTAGATGCAAATTGATTTTATTTTGTCCAGAATTTAATTTTTGTAAGAAACTGGCCAGGACGGCCTGGTTTTTTGAACTTAAACTTAATTAAGGTCAAGTTTTGTAAAAATAAACAAAAAGTGACGTTCATTTTCAACACAACTTGTCATTGGACAAGGAGAGGTCTGAAATTTCACCCTAGTTAGGTGTACTTGGCTGAAATAGTGAGGTGCTACTCTTCTTGGAGGGTTGTTTTAGCACTTGGATCAATTTTTTGAAGTATTATGGTGATCTTGCACGGTATATTCATGATTATTCTTGGTACAAGTAAGAAAAATATGCATTTTTTCATCTATTGAATGGTTAATGGTATGGTTTTATTTGCTCATACAAGATTATGAAATTGCATGGTGTATTTCATTTGCCTAGCTTCATAAAATTGATCTAGTAACTGGTGAAACCCTAGGGCCCTAAAGTGCTATCTCCCTTGAGGTTTTTACTTATTTATTTTGCTCAAGATACTTCTCATCCACAAACTCTTCAAGAAGAAGGAGGCGCTAGGGCCTAGAAGTGCCTACACCCTAGCTTACCTCTCTTCTTAGGGTGAAGAAACCTAGGAGGACTTAAGGTGTTATTCCTCCTAGGTCGTGGATTTTCTTGAATTGTGTGCATTATCATAAGTTAACAACCCTAGAAAGGAGTCGCCAGCTTTGACTCCATCTACCCTTAAAAGGCACTAGTCCTCCCCTCATCATCTCTTTGACAAGGTCATCAACTCTACACTCATATTTTACTTGCTACCTTACTAACTTAACCTAACTCACTAACTTAGTCTAGAATCACTAACTTGCTACTATTATTACCCTTTGCTACAACAAACTTTAGCAGCACATTAGGGTGTACTTGCTAATTAAAACTACCTAGAAAATTGCACAAGCTTGGGCGCTATCACCTTAAGGCTTTGAACTACTTCTTATTGTTATTCTAAATGCATTTATGAATTTGTTGTCATTGTTATCATTGTTGTTACAGGCACTGTTTGCAGCCCTAATCAACCTATATTAACAAGAGAAATGCCCAGAAAGTTGTACTAGGTAAGTTACTACCATTTGATGCCAAAATTGTGTGTGTTATTACCTTAAAGAAGTACTTTTCTAAAGTGGTTTAATATTGTCATCATTGTCAATTTGTTGCAGTTACAAGTGTTTAGACAACCTTTAAATTCATTAATTGACTCATGTTAATATTGAAATTTTAAGTGACAAAAGTATTATCATTTGTAAAATCTGTATATCTCATTGTTGTAATCATAACTTGCAATTTCTGGATACATTGCTATTGTTGTACATTTATCATCGTTTATACATGTAATTGCTCTAGTAGCATTCTTTAATATTGAAGACACTAATTGAAAGCATTGAAATTGTTGGTTATTGCTAACGTGTGTTGTTTCATTGGTAAAGGGAAGGTACCATTCACTTTGGTTTCCCCTTCACCCTTTAAACCTTACTAAGTGACTTCCTTCATTTGATTGACCTAGAGAGAGGGGTGGCTTTTTCCCTGGTCTTAGTTTCCCTTCATCAACCAACTAGGTCTTGGGATGTCTCCCTTGGAGTGAGTTTTTATCCTCCTAAAGAGAAAGAGGTACCATGTTGGGGTGACAATGACAGGGATACCTCTATGTTACGCCAATCTGAGCCTACTTTCCTTTAGGCTTTGGCAAGTACAGATTGTGCGATAACATTTTTGGCATCGTTGCCAAGAAACACTGAGTCAATATTCCTCAACGACACTTTTTCGGTAAGCCTGTTCTCAAATCCTTTTATTTCACAAAGCTTACCTGGATACTCCACTAAGGATGATTCCCTCACTCCCTTTGGGGATCTTGAGAAGATTACCTCGCAACTCCATAAACTTTAGGGACATACACCAATCCTCCCAAATCTTACAGAAGAAAACCTCTCTGGAACTCTCTTGCAGTAAAATCAACGTTTGGAGGTAATATTCCTTTAAACACAATGTCTAACGTCGAAACTCAGACCCACAATCAAAATACAGCTAACAACTAAAAGAAATGGGTGTCCAAACTCTTTAAGTCGTTAGACATGACATGCATTCCAGGATACCCTCGAAAAATGCCCCCTAGGTATGAAAAAGGGTTGTTGAGATTTACCGGTGATGATGCAACAAGTGTTGAAGATCATATGAGTAATTTTTTAGCTTTCTTCCAACTAAACCCCGTGAGTGATGATGCTAAATATCTGGTGATGAAACTCTTATTTTCCACTTTGCAAGATGCAGCCAAAATATGGTATGATAACCTCCCAGATAAGAGCATCAAGAACATGGATCAGCTCGAGGAGACTTTTCTTAATAGATGGAGCACAAGAGGATCCAATTACACTATGGACCAAAATTAATAAAATCAAGAAATTGGGTAGTCAAACCGTGAGAGATTTCAATACCATATTTTAGCAGTTGTTTCAATGATTACCTAGCAGTCATCATCCTAGAAAGGATTATCTTATTTTTCTCTATATCCAAGATTTCCAGGCCCAATTTCATTATTTACTTAAGCATAAGGGACCTACAACCATTCAAGAATCCCAAGAAATTGCTATCAAAATTGAGGCTAACCTTTCGTCATGCAAGGTGGAACCTTTCATTTCCCTAAGAACCGTGGAGGATATTAGATCAGGGGCAATGCACAATGTTGAGTCCACCCAAGATGCTAGTGTTCTATGGGAACGATTTGAAGAGGTTGTGAGTGACTTCACCAAGAACCAAGCCTTGATGATGAACAAAATCACTGAGTTGGAAATGGCACTATCACAAGCCCAAAATCCCTCTTCTATGAGGCTTCCTCAAAATACTTATCAGACAATAAAACCTATGCTCCAAAAAAAAAAAAATGTCCAAACACCTTGGATCTACAAAATTTTGTGAGGCGAGAAGAGGATCCTAAGTCCTTATCATGCAAAGACTCTCATTTTGAACATGATCACCCAGAGGCTACTCATGAGAAACCCAATTACATAGATTCCATCTTTACCGTGTTTTCCCAAGTGTGCCCCAATATCACGCCAAAGCAAATCCCAGAAAATAAAGACATAAGGAATCCTAGGATTGAGTTCTTGAGCCAAACAAGTGAGCACTCAAGGGTGAAGCTTGGAGAGCCCCAGGCGTATGTTAGGGATCTACCCCAACCTTTCCCAAAACCTAGCAATGATAGGACAAACCTAAGCACTAGTATGGCCTATATATTACAAAAGATCAAAAGGAGTTTTGGAATGTTGGAAATCCCTTCTTTGACAAAACAAACCCCAGATGACCAACAATTGTTCGAAGAAACCTCCACACTATTAAAAACTGGGCATTTTGAGCAAAATTAACAAACACCCTTTCTCACTTCCTTGCATGCTTGACTCACAATCATCTGTCAATATGATGAGCTTGAAGGTTATGAACCAATTAGGGTTGGAAGTTACAGGGCCTTATGCCAACGTTTGTGGATTTTATTCAAAGGGCATCAAGGTCTACGACTTGATTGAAGGTCTTGAAGTCCACCTTGATGACTACCCTGATTTCCCCATCATAATGGACATCATTGTTGTTGATGTACCAGAAACTTGGGGAATGATATTATCTAGGGAATGGGTTGCTACTTTAGGTGGAACTCTGCAGATGGACTTGTCCTACACAACTATCCCCGTCAAGGCCCAAGATTGCATCACTTTGCATAACAAGCCAAAGAGGATGGAACACATTAAAAGGTGTAATCATGGACATAGTAACTACAACTCCGTAAATCCCTGCTTATTTCAAGACTGGATCACTCTTCCCTTTGTAGAAGAAGACAATAATGATGAGATAACATGGACCAAGGGAAAGGGTGACCAGAATCCTCCTAGAAATCACAAGGACAACATTACACAAGGTAATGAGGAGACGTTACATTTGCACGAAACATACATAAGGGATAGTGCTTTGGTAGAATCCCACACGATCGTTATGGAGCAAGAGAGAGATACAAGTTGGGGTAATTATCCTGACAATACATCTAACGTCTCTGAGGACTGGGATGACTATTCTTCTACACAAGAGGACGGAATTGACGATTTGATAAGGTTTAGAAGGAAAGGAGTTGGCTTTGTCAAATGGAAGGGAGGTGATGAACATTTGTTGACTGAGCCAAACCAAGAAGATGTCCTTACTACAAAACCCCACCCCCCTCCCTCAACATAATACATCGGAATAATACAAGAAGCAGTTGATTCTGAAGGAGGGGACTACAAGCAAGGAGATTTGGTTTTAGAGTGGGATACAAAGATGGGGGAGCCTAACAACATTAAGGGATGCAAAAAGTTTTGGCTTGGACCCTTAAAGATCATAATGAAGTCAATCAATGATTCCTACTACTTGTCCACGATTGAAGGGAGGAAACGTCCATTGCCAGTTAGTGGGCGTCTCCTCAAGCCCCATCATGGGGAAGAGGATTAACTTCACAGGTGAGTACAGGTAAGTTAGAGCAGGTAGGCATTTGCATCCATTGTACATACCATTGCATTTCATGTTAGTATAGTTGTAATTGCATATTTCATATTGTTTTGTTTCTT
>SNQJ01S0172143.1:18553-39011 GCA_010110895.2 Picea sitchensis
TCATACAAGATTATGAAATTGCATGGTGTATTTAATGCTTGAAGTAAGAAACTTAAAGTGCTAACTTTCTTACTTTTTTATTTGTCTAGCTTCATAAAATTGATCTAGTAATTAGTGAAACCCTAGGGCCCTAAAGTGCTAGATCCCTTGAGGTTTTTACTTAGTTATTGTGCTCAAGATACTTCTCATCCACATACTCTTCAAGAGGAAAGAGGCGATAGGGCCTAGAAGTGCCTACATCCTAGCTTACATCTTTTCTTAGGGTGAAGAAACCTAGGAGGACTTAAGGTGTTATTCCTCCTAGGTCTTGGATTTTCTTGAACTGTGTGCATTATCATAAGTTAACAACCCTAGAAAGGAGCCGCTAGCTTTGACTCCATCTACCCTTAAAAGGCATTATTCCTCCCTTCATCATCTCTTTGACAAGTTCATCAACTCTACACTCATCTTTTACTTTCTATCTTACTAACTTAACCTAGCTCACTAACCTAGTCTAGAATCACTAAGTTGTTGTTTTTATTACCCTTTGTTGCAGCCAACTTTAGCAACACATTAGGGTGTAGTTGCTAATTAAAACTACCCAGAAAATTGCACAATCCTAGGCGCTATCACCTTAAGGCTTTGAACTGCCTCTTGTTGTTATTTTAATTGCATTTATGAATTTGTTGTTGTTGTTATCATTGTTATTGCGGCCATTGTTTGCAACCCTAATCAGCCTATATTAACAAGAGAATTGTCCAGAAAATTGTACTAGGTAAGTTACTATCATTTGATGCCAAAATTGTGGGTCTTATTGCCTTAAAGAAGTAATTTTCTAAAGTGGTTTACTGTTGTCATCAATGTCAGTTTGTTGTTGTTATAAGTGTTTAGACAGCCTTTAAAGTCATTAATTGACTCATGTTAATCTTGAAATTGTAAGTGACAAAAGTGTTATCATTTGTAAAATCTGTATATTTCATTGTTGTCATCATAACTTGCAATTTATGGATACATTGTTACTATAGTACATTTATCTTTGTTTATACATATAATTGCTCTAGTAGCATTCTTTAATATTGAAGTCACTAATTGAGAGCATTGAAATTGTTGGTTATTGCTAATGTTTGTTTTCATTGGTAAAGGGAAAGTACCATTCACTTTGGTTTCCCCTTCACCCTTTAAACCTTACTAAGTGACTTCCTTCATTTGATTGACCTAGAGAGAGGGGTGGGTTTTTCCCTGGTCTTAGTTTCCCTTCATCAACCAACTAGGTCCTGGGACGTCTCCCTTGGTGTGAGTTTTTCTCCTCCTAAAGAGAAAGAGGTACCATGTTGGGGTTACAGTGGCAGGGATACCTCTGTGTTACGCCAATCTGAGCCTACTTGCCTTTAGGATTTGGGCAAGTACATATTGCGCGATAACATGCCCAAAGTAGTGGATGTTCTTTTGATAAAAGATGTACTTAGCTTGGCATACAACTTGTGCTCTCTTGAAACTTTTAGCACCATTCTCAAATGTTGCTCATGTTCCTCTTATGTCTTTGAGTAGATGAGTATATCATATAAGAACAGAATCACAAATATTTCCAGGTACTCTTGAACACTCCATTCATCAAGCACATGAAAAGAGTCGAGGCATTTGATAGCCCAAATGGCACTACTGTAAATTCATAATGCTTATATATTGTTCTAAATGATGTCTTGATGATATCTTCTTCTTTTATCCTCACTTGATGATAACCTAACCTCAAGTCAATCTTGGAAAAGATCCTTGCACCTTTCAGCTGATCAAATAGATCATCAATCCTTGGCAAAGAATATTTGTTCTTTATGGGGACCTTATTCAACTGTCTAAAATCAATACATAGTCTTAAGGTTCCATATTTATTCTTCATAAAAAGAATCGGGGCATCCCAAGGCGACACACTTGGGCGTAAACACCCCTTCTTCAAAATTTCTTCAAGTTGCATCTACAACTCCTTCAATTATTGTGTGCCCATTCTATAAGGTGTCTTGGACACTAGGGCAGCTCCTGGAACCAAATCGAAATTGATGTCCCTCTTTGGTGGCAGTCCTGGGATTTTCCCAAAAACATCTTCAAAATATTTCAAGACTGGATGGTCTTCAATGCTTGCCACTTTATCACTAGATGTCTCTTCCATATGGGCTGCAAAAATCTGACATCCCTTCCTGAAACTCTTTTTCAGATTCATGACTAAAATTTCTCTAACAACTACAACTCTTGGAATGCATTGAACTTTGCCTTGTTTCCCTACCTTATCAAGACAAGTGGTTGTATTTTTGTAACAATCTAGGAAATCATGGAGTTTATCCAACCAATCCATGCTAATTAGAAAATCATATGAACTTAATGGTATGATGTTCACATCTACCTTTGTGTTGAGTCCATTCAGGTCTATTGGGCAATCTTTAACTAGCTCATTGATTTTCCTCTTAGCCTATGTGGCCAACTGAACTAACCAGTATTTATCATGCTTACCCCTTTGTAAGTAAAATAGTTCAACAATGTTAGAGTTTATGTAACTATGTCTAGCTCCATAATCAATTAAAATTGTTATGGGTTGGTTATCAATCTTACCTTTCACTTCGATCATGGGATATTGATACTCTACTTGCTTGTTGTCCAAGGCTGCATAAATCCTTGACATGTTTCCTCCCATGTCTCCAACGGTTTCAACCTCCTGAATGTTGTGGGAAATCTTCATTCTTTCTCCTTTTTTAGGGCAATCCCTATATAAGTGATTTCTCTCACATCCCCAACATTGTACAGGTTGTTTCCTTGGCCTTTTCCCAAATGAATATGTTATCTTGTGTTCATTTTGGGTTGACTAACC
Organism: Picea sitchensis; assembly: GCA_010110895.2. Taxonomy (NCBI): domain Eukaryota; kingdom Viridiplantae; phylum Streptophyta; class Pinopsida; order Pinales; family Pinaceae; genus Picea; species Picea sitchensis. The sequence goes on from SNQJ01S0172143.1 coordinate 21,387, forward strand.
TTGTTGATTTGCTTATGATATGTTCTTGAAAAAGGGTGGCTTAATACATTTCTACCTTTGATCCCTCTTCCTTTCATCTTGTCATTCCAAGCTTTTTGGAAGACTGGCCTCCCTCTGCTCTGCTCATAAAGATGATTTCCTCTTCTTATGGTCTCCTCCAAAGTCCTAGGGTTATAATATTGTATCTTGTCACTATAGAAGGAAAGTAACCCACTCATAAACATTTGGATATTTACCTTCTCATCCTTTATGAAGCCAACATACTTCAACAACTCAAAGAACCTCTTCATATATTCATCCATTATCATGCTTCCTAACTTGCGTTCAAAGAACTATGTCATCTTCCTCTTATACAAATTCTTGGATAAATATTTTTCTTGGAAATATCCTTTGAACTGCCTCCATGAAACCCTCTTCTCATCAAGGTGCTTGGCTTGCTTAGGTTGATCCCACCACATAGTTGCCTTTCCTTGCAAGTGGTGGGTTGCAATTCTTTTTTCCGATCTTCAGGGATAATCATGCATCTAGAAATATTTCGTCACTTACAACAACCATGCTTTAGTCTCTTCTCCCTTCTTGTTCTCACCATTGAAAGTTGGTGGATTGATTTTCCCAAGTCCACCTTGCAAGATGTATGCCTTAGGGCTTCTCCTTTGCCTCCTAACAGGAGACAAACTTGGGTTGCTCTTTGACCCTGAACTTGCATGAGCTCTCCTAGTGCATCGATATGGGGAATGGTGACACTTGATCATGCTCCTTGATTTCCTGTCATTCCCATGATCATCCCTTCTATTGTGGGATCTAGATGTTCTCACATGTATAGCACTATCCACTTACGTTGTGCCAAAGTATTTATTGGCTTACCTCTACAGCATATTATGGCTATGTAGTATATCCTCTTGATATTTCATAATCTTCTCATTGTCATCCCTATAGCTTTGCACTTCTCCATGCAATATTCTCATAGTTACAAGTTCCCACCTACCTCTTCTTCCATTAGACTATGTCTCAGCATTTCCCATGCTAACATGTAGCCCTCTGAATTCCTCTTTGTGGTTGTAGGATCCTTGGGCATCCTCCATAATTGTGGTTCTCATACAGGAACCAAAATACCTTTGTGTATCTCTAAATTTTGCAAGAAAATGTGCATGCAAATAATTCTTTGTTAGATTAAAATATACACATATATTTTTACAGTTCTGGAAAAGAATGAATAAAGTTTTATGCTCTTTAATGCCGCCATTCATATTCTTTTGATTTGACTGCAAAGTTTAATGATAAAATTATTTTTTGGGTGTATACATGTCTTCTCCCCCTCAAGACCTTTCCAATGACCATTCATTTTCTCAGATCTGAGCTTTGAGCTAAAAGTTATGGTTTGTGGAAGTTTAGACAATTTTCCCCGTTTTTAACCACGTATGCTACATGTGTCTTTTTTTTTCTTCCTGTACATTTTTATGTACTGAGATTCCAATTCTAGCTCTATGGTTGTCTTCTATGGTTCATAAATTTTCCATATATTACTCATGTGCCTCAAACTGACCTTGGAGGAAGAAGTTATGCCCTTAACTGTTTCATTTGTAACTTTCTCATACGAGCTCTATTTTGCACCTGGGATATGCCTTTGGAAAGCTCTCACTCAGTTCATTCATTTAAACTATATATATTGTCTATACCAAATGTATGCACAATTCTTGTGATTTTTACTACTTGAAAATGTCATTTAGGCCCTAAAAATGCCCCGCAATGTGATGACTTTCAAAAACTGCAAATTTTCACGGAATTTCATTGTTTTCCTACTATAACAGACCGATAATTCGAACCTGTAACCTGTCAAAACACCTTTTCCCCCATTTTTCCATCAAGAGAATCAATTAATCTGCCTTTAATATTTTCCCGCAACCCACAAACCACATACCAATCAAGCTCTTTCGCACGGGCCCCCTCCATGGAAAAGTCAACTTAACGCACATTTACAGTTGCCCACAGTCTGCAACCTACGAGGCCATCAGATTCTTCTTCACAGCCTATTCCTTGTGGCAATTAGAGCGGACATCTTTTTATGACTCCCTGCGACGTGTGACTGAAAAACCTGGCGAACTCTTCTTCGCGGTCTATTCCCCATGGCACGTCGAGCGAACACCTTTTTATGACTCCCCGTGGCTCGCAGTCTGCAATCCTGGTGGACTCTTCTTCTCAGACTATTCTTCGTGGGATGTCAATTACCTGCCACAAACACCTTCACATGACCCTCAAGATTAACGACTTTACCTTCACAATGATTTCCTTGCGGTTGTCAAAAAATGGACTTGAGATTTGCCTGCAAGATGCAACCCGTAAACTTGCATGGCCTTTCCATTTCCATATAGTTGTCAAAACACAGACTTAATATTTTCTTGTGAGCTACAACTTGAAAACTTGCTCAGTATTTCCTTCTCGAGGTGGTCAAGTTGACACACACCATGATATGTGGCCTGCAAGCCTTCATGACCTTTTTCCTTCGCAAACTCCTCCATGAGACCTTCTCCTGCAAACCCTTCCTCTCATGGACTTACTCCTCCAGGTTTGCTCCCACAAATCTTTCTTCCATGGACTCGATCTCGCCTGCGATCCCCAGCCATCCTGACCGATGATCCTCAATCAACGATTGAGGTCTAATATTGTTGTCTAATGAACTGTCAGGTTCACCCCTGACACTTAACCAAAAAAAAATTGTCGGTGACTTAGAAGTCCCAAATCGCTCCAGAATTGATCTCGGTCGTCGATTGTCGAATCGAATGCGATTTGGGCCGTCGCTTCCTCAACTTCTTCAGTCACCATTAGAACATGAATTTCAACCTCCCTAAGCCACAATTAACTCTGCAACATGCAGATTGACATAATTAATCCTCTCTTTGATTGTTTTGAAGCGATTTTAAACTCGAATCTACTCAAAATTTTGGGGATTTCGCTATGTTTCTACAATTGTCCCCAAATCAGTGATGGTGAAACTCTACAACAGCGAAATTTTACCAATTTCACACTAGTTCATGGCCCATACATGTTTAGTTTTGAACCTTATGCTCTGATACCAATATGTGACGTTCCCCAACTTAACCGAGGAACATTACTACGCAGAATACACATAAATGTGAAATTTTTCTACTAACTAAATCTATGTAGCTTACAGCTACGAATTAGACACAGATTAACCATTCGTGTGCCAATAAATTAATGCATCTACAACATGCTTAAATAAACATGAATGCAACTAATCAACTCCATTACAACAACTTCTAAATCATTCCCATTCACAGAGTAAATATCACAATGGTTAAACTCATAAATTAACTCAAAAAACAGATAAACACTTATCTTTTTAAAAGATATATGCAACCAATTGCTTGGGATGGATGTTCCACAAAACCATAGACTTGTTTTTGTAGATCTCAACACCAAGTCACCCCCGATTTGGGGCTAGGAAGTCACAAGAAAAAGGTGTCTCTCGCTACCCACTCACAACTCAAATATTACACAACCCACTGGTATTATCTTACAACTGTCCCAATTTTCCTCCATCTCTCTTCCTCTTGACCTTCCCAACCAAAGGAATGTACCCCTTCACTATTATCAATCCATCAGGAAGCCCATTCATTTATCACGGTCTCTCTAGCACATGTAACTGGGAATCTCACTAATGGGAACTCAAAGGAACTCACTGCTAAGAAAACTACTAGGAAAACAACAACAATCACTAGGTGTTACAGTGCAACTCACACGGGATTTCACTCTTTAGTCCTAACAATGTGGTTCTTTAGTATTTAGATCTAGAAACATTCTATAATTATCCCTCTATGGTTTCTCTAGCTCTAGTCATCTTCTTCCCTATTCTCTGCTTCTTTTTCATGTAAAAACATGCCTGTAAAACCTTTATGTTCTCCCCATACAAATTTCCTCTATTTTCCCAAGCGAGTTGACTACTTAGTCTGCCCAATATTGATTTTACTTCATCTCGATGTTCCCAATAACTATGGGATGTGACTTTCTACACTCACCCTCTTACAAATATTCAATGATTGGGCTCTTATACACTCAACCAGAAAATAGTAGGTTGTCCCCAAATGATAATAAAATTTAGAAAACTGGGTTTGAATTATTACCCATAAATAATTTCCCCCCCTTGGACCCCTTTTAGACACTCCCTTCCCTCATGGAAAACTCAGCCCCCATCTTTGTCCATGTCCCCCAATAGCTAGCATCACACTTTATTTATTTAAAATTCAGAAATACATTTCACATATTACATTACTTCGTGATAGCCACATTCATATATACATTATGCATTAATTAAATTGGGTATTATAGCAAGGATGTTACAGCACTTTTCTTTGGTTCATCATCTAGTTCGTCATCAATCTCCCAAGGCTTCCTTTTAGGTCCATTCCAAACAATTGGGTGTGCACGATATTGTCAAAACATACTAGAAGGCGAGATGGGACATAAAGAACTTGACCGATCCTTCAACAATTATTATTTCAGCTAGTCAACATTTGCATCATGTTTGTTCAACATCAGCTATACCAACAATGTTTCCCCTATCTCCTGAAAGCATTGGAGGCCAATGCTTCTTTGGTTGGGAGGAATGATAGGGATTTTAATACTTTGGCATTATTTGGTATGAACCTTCTTGTTATTGTGTGAGTATTATGTGAGTATTATTTCTACTATTATTGTTGAGATCTCTTAATTTCCTAGTCTCATGGATTAGTTGAGAGAATATGTCCAACTATATCTATTATTATATTTAGCTTCTAATTTTTAGGAGCTTGTATTCATATTGGTTGAAGTCATTTTTATTGATCTATAGCTATATAAGCTTGGTTTTTTATTAATAGAGGATAGTCAGAGATTTGTATTTTACACCTCTGGTGTTGAAATTTTCTTGAGTGGGATTTTCCCACATCACATAGGGAGATATGCCTAAAGTCATCAAAGGAACCAGGGTTATATTATTTATGGATAAGGGCAACAAAAGCGAAGTTGAAAGCCCCCAATGTCTTCCCATCATTCATTTACTCCTCTACCATGTTTATCAATTCATCTTCTATGATTCATAAAAACCCAAAATAAACTCCATGTTCCATCCATTGAGGCCAAGACTCTTGTCATTTTGAAAGTTGTGAAGTACTGATTGTAACTCTTCTTTTGAAATTTTCTCCATCAGTCTCTCGTTTCCTAAATCATCAACAAAGTTAGGAAAGAAAGATATCATCTTCATGACATTAGCAATATTTACCCTATCATTATCTTAATAGATTTGACCAAAATGCTCCTCTCCCATGTTGGCAATCTCTTTGAAAGAACAAGCTTATGTCCCATCATTCCTTTGGATATTCCCAAATAGTAATTTTTTTCTTCCTACAATTAGCAAAATTATGGAAAAACTTCATGTTCTCGTATCCTTCAGAGAGCCATAAAGATTTACTTTCCAACCTCCATTCTTCCTCCTTGTCTACTAAAATATTCCTCTATTTTTTTCCAACAACTCATATTTTCTTTTCAAATCTCATCTAAGCCTTCTTCAACCCCTTGACCGTAAGCTTTAGCATTTGATGTTATAAAGAAACCACATATATTTCATCCTTAACTCTATTCTCGTAATCCCAAGAAGACACCACATTTTTCATAGCTTTGAGGTTATGGGAAAACAAAATACATATTGATTCTCTCTAAGAAGCATCAAAATGATTCCATTCTTTTTTCATTAAGTTAACAAAATCCTCATCCTCCAACTAGGACAAATCAAATTGAAAGGGACTTTGGGACTTAAAATCCTCCTTAGCAAATTGTATGAGCATTGGCATATGATCTAAGTCGCCTCCAGTTTCAATCCATTACATGATCTTGGATTGGTCCTACACTAGAGCTTCAAAATGAGAAAAAACTTCCCTTTTGGCAACTCGCTCTTCCCCTACCCTTTGATTCCTCTGTGTGGGATATGGAAATTTTCAAACAAAAATCTTAGACTTAGCAGTTCAAAAATTGTACTACTGTCCTAGAGGTTTCTCAACCTTGTAAATTCAACCTTAGGGATGTTATGAAATACAAAGCAAAACTAAAATGAAAGTGGACAGTGTTTCAATCCTTAACAACCCAAACTTCTAAGAAATCACAGAAGAAAAGATACAAGTGTTACAATAAGTTGTATCCCTCCATGGCAATCTTATCATGCATAAACTAGATCTAAAAGCCTTTATTTACAATAGTAAAACAACGCTTATCTTCTTCAATTATGATGTAAGTTCACTTAACATAATTTCCCTTCATTTATGTCAAATTAGTGAGACATATATAGCTATAAATTACAGACCATGGAGAACATAGATGGCTAAAAATCAAATATGAAATTGACACAAGTATCAGAAAGTGAAAAACTTCATTAATATGCATAAAATGAAGTATGTGTACATACCATAATCTTATCACAAGACCAATACAATCCACTAGCTCTTCTAAACCCTAGCTAAGGAAAACCAAGAAAAACCCTAGCTCAACCAAGGAGCTCCAACAAGTATGAATCACTCAAGCAAATCCTCTAAGGCAAGATTTATCTTCTTATTCTTCTTTTTCATCAAATACAACCTAGGGTTTCATCTCAAAACCCTAACCCTAGACTTCAATATGCTTCAATAAGATTAAGAAACCCTAGCAACTCCAAGAGAGAGATATCAAGTACATAAGAATATCCAAGTGAGAAAGGATGAGTAGTGCACTCCACAAGGTGATGTAGCTACACAAAGTTTGTCCATGCTCCTCCATCACAAGTGCACACGAAATCCATCCCTCCTTCTAAGACATGTACTCCAATGGGTCCACTCCCCTTGCATGAACATTGTTGCAACTCAAGCATCCTCGAGACAACTCCAAACCTCCATACAAGTATTCAAGATGCCCCATCATGTCTATGGCATGATGCCCTCCTCCAAGATGCACAATTCTCCTCCTCCAAAGTAGGGTGTTCTCCAAGCAAGAGAACCTCTCCATGTGGCCATCATGAAGGATGTCCTCCAAGTTTTTAAGATAAATCCATCGCCCTAGGAAAGAATGCTAAACAAGCACCCAACTAAGGTCAAGCAACTGCTAAGTAAGCCATCTCCAATGTGCTAATCCATCGTGGACCATCTGCCATGCGCAAATCCATTTTCGACCATCCAAGGCTTGAACATACACCATGTACCCAAAATCTCATAAAATACCCCAAACATAGTATAATCAATTTCAGAGTAACTCAAAATCTAACATGGGAGCCATCTTTATGGGTTCTACATCTACCCATCCCATTTCCTCCACCTTATTAACCAAAAAATATTCCAAGGGGTCTATCCTTAATACACTTCCCTAGATTTCATCTTTTCTTAAAGTAAAATTTAAAACATCTCTTAAAATAAGATCTACCTCCTCAAAGAATCATTTTCAAGCAAGCCCTCCCAAAAATCGACCCTACTTTCATAGGGTCCATAGATATTCACAACAAAGAACACTTCCCCCAACTCCAAGGGAGTAAGTTTTTCTCTGGTTCCTAAGTCAAGAAACATAGAGCTAGTTAGCCTCATAAAGTGTTTTATCCACCATGTGATCAAACCCCCAAACCTACTTATGGAGTTAATAGAGAGAAAATCTTGATCCTTCATGAATTTTAAATGTTTCCTGATCGTGTCCCCATCCCCCATAGTATCTTGTAACAAAATCATATCAGGCTTATGTAACTCAATAAACCTTCGAATAGCAAATTTCTTTGAGGAACTACCAAATCCTCTCATGTTGAAATTAATGATGACCATGGTAAAAGCTCATCTAGGACATGACCTCTAAGAGCCCCCATAAGTGTTTTTTTGCTTAGCTTGGTGGATTTCCTTCCCGAGATTGCTCTATGTTAAAGACATGTGTGACTTCTGATCCCTCCACCCCCATTTACTTTTCCTTTTTCATAATATATGCAAAATCTCCCTTGAATCTTAGCCTCCAACTTTTGCACCCTTTATTTCCTAGGTCTCAAAGTATATCCCAAGACTTAAGAAATGTTGGGAAATTCTTCAAAAATCAAAGGCTCGTGACCTTTTCAATCTCTCCAATTATCCTAGGTATTTCCACTTGCTTCATAATTTTCAACCTCCTTACCCCCCTATATCTCTGAAATAGACTTTGAAGGAAAACCCTCATATTAAATATATTCCTAAATTTTAGATATAGGGGGGATTGAGCTACATGACTATTAAAAGTTGGCCATAAATCTCCTCCGATATATTTTATGGAGTATGTAGGAAATAAAGGAGGAGAAACAATAAAAAATGACTTACCTAAATCATTTGTTTTCATGATTAGAGGGGGTGTGACCAAACCCTCCACCATTCCTTCAGATCCCATAAACTTTTGCATGACATCCTTAAGCACAAAATTTGCATAAGTTTCCTCTCCGACATTCACCATTTCCCCTTTTTTAATCAAAGATCATTCCTCTGATGGAATAGGTTTTGTCTTTTTTGAGCAACCTTCATCCACTTTTCTGAACTCTATGCCATGAGGTTTTGTGGTTGGATCCCCACCTACCTAATTTGAGAAATTTTCTAAGTCCTTCTTCCAAATTTTAGTTGAAAACATTTGAGCACATTTTAAAACCACATGGCCATATGCATGGAACCACACACAATGAAAGGGAACCCCTATATAAACCAAAACTTGACAATGTTGTTTACCATCATGCTCAATCACTAAGTCTACTTCCAAAGCTTCTATGAGATTTACTTCAACTAATACCTAGGAATAGAATAGATATGTGAGTTATGAAAGCTATAATCCACCTTGATGAATGAACCAATATAGTTCCCAATAGTCCTAAGGATACCCTAGGACCAAAATTCTACTGCAATACCTAGAAGTTTGACTCAAATTGCTTGAATTGGTGACTTTTCAATCCTAGGATCAAAGAAAGGGCTCCACTTTTTTACTAGAAGTTTGGAATGCCCCCATCTCCATCTAGTGCTCAATGTTTTCTAAGCATCCCTCTCCTCCTTGAACATGGAAACCATCCAGTCTCGTACCAAAAAATGGAAAGTTGGAACATACCCTAATATCAATATCCACATTAAATTCATCCACCCTTTTATAGAAGCCTTCGACACCTTACACCCAAAAAAACTTCAAGCCATAGCTTGTTGAGCTAGCTTGACCACTTGATGCATCTTCACATCTTCCCCTAGGACCAATTTTACCCTTTGGTTCCTTTGCTTCATGTACGTCTAGCCTCGATAATGTTTTATAGATTGTGTCTTGAGCTTTTCCTTCCCTGAACAATCAATCTGATATGCCTTACATTGCACCTTATTAACCCTAACTCTTCCAAATTCACCTTGCAGCACAAGGTCAAGCCTTGGGACCAAGTCTGGTGACTTACCCAAAAAATAAATTGAATTCAAGTGTTGGGTAAAATTTGTAGCAAGGGTGTGCAAATAATACTTACTTAATAGTTGTGGGTTAAGCACAGACAAAATGGAAATAAGAATTGGAAACCCTAGCTCTACTCTAGATCTATCATCCTCAAGTTTGCATTGTTCATGGAATAAATTAGACAAAGCATGAAAAGAGACCATGGCATGAACAGAAAACTTACAAAGAATGAAAGAATGTTTCCATAACAAATAGATAGGCCAAAGATACACATGGGGAGAAGACTTGTTGAATATTTGTGGGCTTCAAATGTTCCATAAATGAGGGACTTATAGCCAACTCGCTTCACCAACATGGGTCCTCTGCAGGGTTTACTTAGGGTTTGCTTCTAATCTATGTTCCCGGTCTTTAAAATGGTTGCAAGGCTTATGTTCTTGATGAAAATCTATGTGACACTAAATTTTCCTTTCATATGGCTACTAGGCCTTTGTTCTCAATGAAACCTCTGCTCCAAAATGATTATATGGATCATGTTTCTATGTAACCCACACATAATAAACATATAACAATACAATTGAAATTCTATGTTCTCAATGAGCCAGCCACTATCGGGTCTCTAACTCTAAATATCCTACTGTCTTGTATGCCAATCGGGCCTGAGTTGAATTTATGGGTTGTAGTTTGTCTTTTGTATACGCTACCCATCACTCAATATTATCATCAATCAAATGAAGGATCAACTATGTTTGTTGTTCGATCAGACATCAAGATCACAATGAGCACTCTTATCTACACAAATGCTTGTCTTAATGGTTAATGGTTTATGATTGAAAACAAGGCAATGGGAATATGGATATGTTCTTGCTTCTAAACTATAGTAGCCCAACCACCAAAGTTTCCTTTGAATTCCATATTATCTATGAAGTGCTCTTCCTTCGCTTGTTTAAAGTCAATCCAAAATGCCTATGAGAAATGAAGAAGATGAAAGCTTTAAGCAACAAACTACTAGCAAAATATGGATGCTTTGGTGATGGCTCAGCTCAAAATGAAACGTTTACTAGTGGCTTGAGACTTTGGTTGCCCCAAAGCTCAGTGCAACACTTCCAAGAGGGCCTATGCACTCTCAAATGGTGAAGGGAAAATTTGCTTGCAATTGCTTTTTCCCAACCATACATGCAAACTTAGAAAGCAATATCACAATCCATCAACACAACAAGAGCTTGATCATCGATCTTTGGTAAGACAACATTACAACAATACTACATACACCTAGGAGATAGCACTCCCCTTGAAATCGCTTGTTCACAACGCATAGCCTAGCCAACACTCCACCATTCAAGTTGGTGGTTCCATGGCATCCATTCATCACCATCAAATTAAAGATCTACTACCCATAGTGCAGTTTTAATCAGTTTCATAGTGCTTGTAATCCCTGACATTAAGAACTCTCAGTAATGCGTCGTGGACGTTCCCGTGGAAATTGCATATGATGATTTCGTATGTGAAGCAACAAAATACAACAGGCAAACAATCCAATCCAGTAAATTGTTTTTTGAGAGTTAGGAAGCTATTAATGTGACCCAAGGGAGAGGGAGACCGCCCAACCAAGGCATATATAGCATGTACAACCATGTATGGCCTATGAATGAGAGAGAAGCACCCAACCAGTTGCCAAATGGTATGAGAACGAATTGGTTGCTAAATTTGTAGGGTGGCAATTAGAAATTGGCTAGCTATGGAGTAACAGCTCTATTATCTCAGCCTTCGATCTCCTTTGGAGAATATATGGACAGTTTGAAACAAATAGTTGTTGGGTTTCACTATTGTGGGGAATTCCCACAAGCTGGCTCAAAGGATGAGAGAAAATGCTAGGTGTGTGAGGCATTATCCCAAGATACACAATTGCAAGGAAATACAATTAAGAACAAATAGCTCACTGCACATCCCTCTCAACAGAGAACCACAAGGTGGTTAGGATCCAATGGCCAACAATTTGTATGGATATTAGTTATGAGAACAAGAAGAAATTCTTCCTACTCCACATATTTCCATCGACTTAACTATAAAGGACAACGATTGTGCATAATTTATCACATTTAGCATAATGAACAGAGAATGGAATATGGCTATGAAATATGACCTCTTATAAAACAAAATCTACAATAATAAAAGCAGCCAAATGAACATGAAGATTTTACCCTAGAAACCCAAATGGGAAAACCAACTTTGAATGGATGCTCAGTCTATTTCGACAATCTCTAGTTATAATGTTTTTTTGGTTCTTTGTCCATCCTCATCTCCTTGGCCCAAAAAGACCCTTTGATAATGAAAGTAAAGGAAGAAATAAGAAGAGCTAGGGGGTAATGGGAAAGCCAACATGCATGACCCTTCATTTCTCATTCCTTAGCCTTCTCTCCTATTTTGTTTTTCTATTTTAAATGATTTATTTTTTTTTCTCATTTTTGTCTTGTTCCACTTTTACATTTGCATGGCTTTTGAAATAGTGGTTAAAGATGACCAAATCAAGGCTAAGAATAACAACTAGTGTTTAGAAATGTCCACATATAACTAATTTCTTTTTGTTGGCAAATTTAGTTGGAAACAGTAAAAAATGGTTATTTGGTGGAGTTGTACAGCTTTTGGGGGCACTTTCTATGATGGTAATGCAGATTTTAGGGGTAATATTTGCACTTCCCCTTTTTGGTCAAAAACGGGCTTTGACTCAACAGCTTTCAAAGGTCAAATAATGGTGGAAAATGAGGTGGAATGGATGCTAAACATTTTGATAACGGTATATATCAGAAAAACTTGTGGAAATGTCACAAGTGAGCAGGTTTTAGGTGATAACATCAAGAATGCTCAATCATCCTTCACCCCTAAACCACTTACAGGTCTACAGATAGTTTTGTTGAAGGAAGAAGATGATGGACTTGTCTCTAGATCCCTCAAAATGTTAACATTGAAATTATCATTGGTCGTGTCACCTTGCAATAATACCTCATACTTAGGGCTCCATTAGGATGTCCAACACTACCATCAATAAATCATCCTCCTAATGACCTTAACCTCGTTCGTATCCTTATTTATTTGGAATGTTCAAACCTAAGTATTGAGCCAAGACAAATCCCTCCTCATGACCCTCAACCTCTAGGCTTTCATGAAGGAAGAAAGGACACCTATATAAAATGTCCTTCTCCTCTAGCAAGTCCTTATACTAGTCAATCATCTTCTCTTCCATGTCTTCATATCTACAAAACCCTAGCCATGATCGCTTATGCACCATGTGCCTATGTTGAACAATCTATGATCTTTAGTATAAGACAAATTCTCCCCAAGTTTTCATGGTGAATTTTATTCGAATCATGATTTTATTTCGTTTAAGTATTCATTAATCTTACTTGGCAGGTGATTCTATACTAACTTATTGACAATATTAATTATGGTTTTGTCTTGTGTAAATGCAACGGGTGGAGTATGGGTACAAGCCAACTCAAATGAACAAAAATATTCCTTGAAGAATAGCTAGATATAGATGGTGGGGGCCATGAAACCTATGGAAGCTAAGGTAAATTATTATTAATTTTATCTTAAGTGTGAGAGTTTGATCCTTCTGATAAATATTTTGAACTAGATTATTGTTAAATGCAAGCATGTAAAGTCTCATTTTATTGTGTTCTTTCTATAACCTCAATAAGAATAATATGTTTAGCCTTTGATAGATTACGACAAATCAAAATCTGTGTCCTCCATTGATGGTGATGATGAGAAATTGATTTTACTTTTCTATTAACATATTTTACACCAACTGGTTGTTTGATTTGACTTTTTGTATTTAAGATTCACATTTCCCATGGGGTGGTGGTAGACCACTTGTTACAAGGAAAATTTGGCTATTGTATATAAATTATTGTGAATTTATAGATGAAATTTTCCTATATCTTGTGTATTGTGTATCATTATGTATTGATTAATGTCACACAATATAAATTCAAACCAAAAGTAAAAATTGCTTTGAATAACATGAAAATGATGATATGTTATGAAATGCCTTGAAACGAATAAAGCAAGCCTACAATATAAAACATGAAAACACTACAAAAAATAAGATATGCTAGAAACAACATGCACACATCTCGACTCTAACTTGACTAGATCAGAATTTCTAAAATGACGGAGTAAGGATTCTAAAATAGATGAAAAGGTGCAAAAAAGGATGCCAATAGGACATTATTCAGACACCCGATAAATGCTAAAGAGAGCCATTGGGAAGCTAAGGAGATGCTCAAGGAATTCCTTGGAACACTAAAGTGAAGCCTCACGAATGTTAAAATGACACCAAAAGTACCCCTATGGACACTAAAGAGACCCTTGAAGACACTAAAAGGACCCACAAGAATGCTCAAACAATGTTAAATATACCTCTGGGGATGTTAAAGAGACCCCTAAGTATGATAAAATGGTGCTAAAGACACCCTTAAGAATGTTAAAGAGAACTTGGAGGATGCTAAAACAATGCCAGAAAGAACCCTAGGACACTAAAACTATGTTATAGAGACTCATGAGCATGCAAAAAAGACATGAAGACATTAAAACAACATTAAATGATGCTAAAAAGACTCTTGAAGACATTAAAACAACATTAAAAGGGGCCATAAGAATGTTGGAAGGAAAAATTTGTGTCCAAAATCACATTCAAATTTTCTCTAAGCACGCCATTTGATCTCTCGCGACCTAAGCTTGGTTTGGGTTTTAGCTTTGATCATGGAGTTGGTTATAGGAGAAACACGCCCTCCTCCCTCTGATTCAAAATCAACGGTGTTTAGGGCATTGGTAGCGACAATGGGAAAGAGGGTCAAATCGCAGCCTGTTAGATTTGTCAAGAAATTGGATGTGATTCCCAATGTACCTCTCCCTACCTCCTCCTCGTATTGGCATATGGATTTGGCCTTGGTTGAAAGGGGTTTGATAGGTCAATTTACTGGGATCTAGCCTTCTCCAAGGGCTACGGTGATCCAGATGCAAAAGAACTAGGAATTTTTTACTAAGGGCAATCTCACTCACTTTTTTTGTGTGAGAGGATTCTAAACCTTCCTCTTTGAAGAGAAGGAGAGTTATGCCTCATTTTTCAAAGTGGGCCTTATTCTTTTTACACCAAGGGTATGTATTTGAATCGATGGACTCTAGATTTTAATCTAGAAAATGATGTTCCATCTACAGTAACAGTATGGGTTTTTTTTCCTAACCTTATGTTGCATTGTTGGAATAAAGACACAATGAGGTGCATAGGGAACACTTTGCGGAAGTATATTGACATATATGAACCTAGGGATGGAATGTTTGTTTTTTCCCATGTTTGTGTAGAAGTGGATCTGGAAAAGGGTTTTCCTAAGGCTATTTAGTTAACCCTTAACAACTGGAAGCATATTCAACCAGTGGATTATGAGCAGCTTCCATTCAGTGCAAAATGTGCCATGAATATATGCACTTTGTGAAAGATTTTTAGAAGAATGATTTAATAGATCAATCATCTCTAAAGAGAGAGGATCAATGACAAAAAATAAAAAAGAATAAGAAAAATACAAAGCAAGTCGCTACAAGTCCACATCTCAATCAATCTATTATGGCACGGGGTCATTATGAACCCTCTAGGTCTAGATCTGGTCAAAATGTGGGTCAAATTTCATTACCCCCAGAAACTAGGTTCATGTCGTCCCCAGGAATATGGCAAGAAATCACCAGAGTGACCAAAGGAGGGTGATTCAAGTCTATCAGTGAATCAATATTCACTCTTGGTGCAAGAAGAATCCATCTTAACAACATAAACTATAAGTGTTCCTTTGTTCAAATTTGGAATTGAAATAGAATTTCCCCATATTGGAAGAAAATTCAAAAAGCTTTCCCTCTCTAGGAGAAGAAGGTAGTGAGGAGGATCCTAAGGAAGAGATTGAAGTTTCTCTAGAAAAGGTAGTGCCTTCAGTTGGAGTAATCACTCATAAGAAAACCTAGCAAAATAATGAAACTGAGGAAAAGGAAGAAGAGGTGGCAACATGGAAAATAATCAGGAAGCTAGGAAGGAGACCAACCAAGGAACGTACAGAAGAAATTGCAAATAAAGAGAAAGAATTGGATACATGAACTACCATTGAAAGCACGATGGGCATAGGGAAGAAAACAAACAATAACATAGGATACTCAACCCCATTATTTGGCAAGAAACCAAAAACATCAAGTAAGTAATGAAGTTGATCTCCTGGAATAGTAAATATATGGGAGGTAGGTTCAAGGTAGAATAAGTCAAAAATGTAATTCAAATAAAAAACCTTGTTATCATCCTCATCTAGGAGACAAAGTTAGAGGTTGTAGAAGCAGTCCTGATGCAAAACCCCACCCACTCCCTGGGGTCCACGCGACCTCTCGGTCTAGGATCGTTCAAAATCAAGGAGCCGAATTGGCTCTCGGGCCCCTTTTGAGCCCTCAAAATTCTTTAATCGGGTCATTTTTTCCTTCCCCCCACCTCAAAACAGCTAGCCTCATCCACCATGTGGATTCTGGCTAAAACTATGGCCTAAACAAGTTTTCCCAGAAAATTCAGGACTTTGGAGCTCCTGAGCTTCGGGACTTCCAACAGAATGACACAGCTTTCCTTCTGAACGTCGAAGTGGCAGAGCGTCGAACAATGGCGAAGATCAACAGCCTGCAACGCCCGCTGAGATCTACGGTGGAAATATACTTTGGGGTTTCGGGCTTTGACGGTTTTTCCCACTCCAACATAATATACCCCCGAAGAGCCAACCCCAAATCAAATCAGATGGTTCTCGTATCTGTCCTAGATCAATGTCTCTCATCTGCTCCGCAACTCCAGGCTTCAGGGATTTTCAAAGCACCGCACCAAAAATCCCCCGGAGTGCTGAACTTCGAAGTGGAAAACTAATTCTCTGATGGTACACGTGTCCTCCAAAATGAGTGGTTAGGATCCATTGCAAACTTCGGCCTTCGGGTACCTTTCAACCATGCACCTTGTTTCCTCCTGAACTCTGAACTAGCGGAGTTGTAATCTGTCGTCCACGTGTCCCTCGTCGCTCCACGACCAGGATTGCCTTCGGCCTTCGAGCCTCCCAGTGTCCTCAACTCGAAGCAACTTTCACCTCCGATCTTTCAAAGTACCAAACCTCTGGACTGTGAGATCTGGCGCCATGTGTCCACTATAATCGATGCCTGAGATGGACTCCGGCCTCTGGGAGTCCTCGACCCCAACTACTTATGCCTTCAATCCTTTGGACTATGGGATCTACTACCACGTGTCATCTCCCGAAAGACGGTTGAGGATCCGCTCCACTCTTCGGAGCTTCGGGAGTCTAACAAACTTTCACCACAGCGTCACCTTTCTCTCGAATGGTTGGTCTTCTGGACTCAACAATATGATGACATGTATCCTCCTCTCATCAATGGTCGAGAACAATTCTAGACTTCGAAACTTCGAGAGTTCTGACTCTTTTGCACCCAAACTCGAAAAACCTTCGAACTCGCAAAGTCCGAAGGACTTCTAGGTTTAACGCCCGTGCAACTTACCCAGATCCAACGATTGTCGATCCACACACTCAGATCTGACGGCTGGAATCTGTTCCTCTCCTCTGCACGCTCCTTCGTCTGTCTAGACTTTATCCGACGGTCCAGATTGTTTTCCGCAACTAATCCAACGGTTGTTGTGACCTCTCCTTCGTTGTGGCTGAGCTTTCCTTCTGATGAAGGATTTATTTATACTTTTCAAAGGCTCAACCTTTGTTCTCTTCCTCTGCGAGACAAGATAAAGGGAAAAGTGTTCAAAGCTACACTCAAGAATTTATAAGAAGGGCTTTGATTTTGGGTATAGATTTGTCTTCTCAAGAAACTTTACTAAAATATATTGGAGGGTTTCATAGCTACTTGAGGAACACAATACTCATGTTTAACCCTACAAGTCTAAATGAAGTTTGTGTACAGGCAACTCATTTGGAAGCAAGAGGGAGGAATGAACCTCGAGAGGGCAGCAGGAAACCTTTTGTTCATGGAGGCAAGGGAAAGAAGAAGTTCAAGGGAAATGGAAGAAAGAATTCTTCAGTCAAGAAAGAGGGAGAGAAACTCACATGTAAACATTGTTCAAAAGATGGCCATGATGAAGACCATTGTTGGAAACTTCATCCTGAAAAGAGACCCAAAAAAATC
>SNQJ01S0172144.1:0-20458 GCA_010110895.2 Picea sitchensis
CACTAGACTAATCTATGAGATCCAAAATGTCCTCCAAAGCTTTCTTTATTCATCCAATATGGTAGAACCTTGGGCAACTAATTGCTCCAAGCATTCCAAGAGAAAATGAATGAGTGGAAGATGGCAAGAGCAAGAAAGAATGGAAAGAATTCGGTAGCATAACAATAGCTCAAAGAATGGTGAGGTAAAAGGGTGAGGAAGGGTTCTACTTATACCTCAAGAGGCAAAGTGAAGGCACTTGGATGAACTCCAAGTGTCAAATCCACATCAAATGAGCAAATTTCAATGAGTGAGTACACCATCTAGGGTTTGAAAACTAGATCTATGGTGTAGAAAAAAGTAGGAGGTGTTGGGATCAAGCAAATAGATGTGGGAGGCCTTGGGATTGATGCCAAGGAAGGTGAGAGGTCCAAATAATTTTTTAAAAAATCATTTGTGGAGTTTCAAGAAGAGGGGGGGCGTAACTCCTCTTGGAGGACCCAAAAAAAGTGTGAAAATGAAGAAATGGAGGGAAATTAATGAGAAAAAATGAGGGGGATCATCATAGAAGAAATGGAGGGAAATTAATGAGAAAAAAAAGGAGGGGAATCATCATAGGAGGTGATGGGGGTCAAAGGGAGTCATAACTCAAGAGGGGCCCCAATAAGTCACAACAACCTCCCACTAAGGAAAAAACTGCCACTCTCCCTGGGGCCATATTTTTTAGTGCAAAAGGTGGAAAAGGGTTAAGGTACAGGGTTTTGCTAGGGTTTGGTGAGTTAGGCTTTGGTATGTCTAGGGGGGGCGCACAACATGTGTGGAGTGTCCCTTCAACTTCTGTATGCAAGATTTTGGGGATTTGGTTAGTTATGGGTCGCTTCCCTTAGGGCAAAATTAGAAAGTTGAAAAGTGAGTTAAGAGGTTGAATTAAGTTGGGTGCAAAAGGTTGGGATGGTTTGCAGGTTAGGAGG
Source organism: Picea sitchensis (assembly GCA_010110895.2). NCBI lineage: Eukaryota > Viridiplantae > Streptophyta > Pinopsida > Pinales > Pinaceae > Picea > Picea sitchensis. The sequence continues at coordinate 951 of SNQJ01S0172144.1, forward strand.
GTCTTATCCTGCCACTTTCCACCTTACACTCACTCACTAACTCAAAATTACAATGATTTTTGACATTTTACTAATGTCATCTTAGCAATTAAAATTGCTTTATCTGACTAATTCTTAAGTGGGCTAAGACAGGTAAAACTTTGCCCGACTGAAATGGAAACTTGGTCCAGGGTGTAGGGTGGTGCTATTCCATTCATTTTGGAGCACAAATACCTCTATCAAAATCCCAAAGACCTAATTTTTACAATTTTTTTTTTTTTTTTAATTAATTAATTTTTTAAAAATTTAATTAATTAAAAAAAAACTATCTAGACTCTCCTAATTTTAATTCCACAAACTTCGACACTCTGCATGGTCATTTTCATAATAATCCTAAGAGGTTACCAATGAATGAGACTATCAGAGCTCTTCCACCACTTTGGAGGAAGTCAATGGAGGGAAAACTCAAGGGAAGTTGGCCATGCCCTAAAGCCCGGTCGACAACTGAGGATAAAACCCCCGATGAAAGGGAACTCCCCCGATGGATCACCCAAGGTACCTGACCTAACTATGATCCATGCATTTATTACATTATTAACTCCACGCTAGGGGTGCGGAATTTTCGTTTACAAAAATTTTGCTAGAGTATCAGACACCAAGTAGAACCATAACTGTCTACGTCATAGATAAACTTCATGATAAATGAGTTGACCCCTAGCTGAATAGGCGGCAAATGGGGTCGACTAAAGCTTAAGGGTGGTTTATTACAAAAGTTTTAAAATTAAATCAAAAACTACCCAAGACCCAAGCTATAATTATTTACAAATAATACAAAGTTTTACAATGAGTAAACCATATACAAAAGATACAAAAAATATATGCAAGGATACAAAGAAGTGTAAGTGTTCAACACTTGCTAAGTATGCCCTAATAGCACTTACTCTATTAGACCTTCACTGGCTACAATCACAAAGCACTCAAGAATCAAAGAAAGTGATGCCTCCCCAAGTGGGTTACTCAACACTCTCTTGACTCACACCACAATAATCAATAAACAAGATATTCCAATGATACTCCAAAGTTCACTTAGACATAAGAAATATTAACCATCAAGTTGTATATAAGATAGATAGCATAATGAAAATATTATCACCAATGTGATGTGTTCCTATCAATACATCTACTTCCCAACATTCACAATGTGATCTATGCGACTAAGTGTTTAAGGAGTTCTTAAAGATTTGATTTATTTTAATTCCTCTTCCCTAAACTAGATGTGTGCTTCCAACCTCCTCCTCCCTTGGCCAAAGGACCTACCAGGCTCAAGATAGTAAGGCAAATCCAGGCCTACCCTAGCTTCCTGGGCCAACCCCTCGACAATAGGAGTACCTCCCTGAAGGATCTCCCAACTAAATCAATGAGGACGGTCCCCCACCTCTTCCCTCCGTTGTTTCCTCCCACCGCTTTAGATGGTTGAGATGGCTGAATGAAGCCCCCAAAAATGTTTCTATAAGAGCAAGGACCCATGGGTGGGTCTTTAGATGTGTTGGGTGAATTAGACAAGTTTTAGGCACTTAAAATTGAGCTAAGGGTATGAAGAAAAATAAAATGCTCAAAAATGATTTAACAACTTGAAAATAAAGATCATTCATCCCATAAACTTATATGGAAATGATACACAAGATATGTCAATTAACCATGAACCATTTCACATAAATTCTGTGTTAATGTGAGATTAAAGCAAGCACATTCCCATATATAAAACGTAAAAATTAAACTTGCTTGAAAAGAAAAATTTAAGTTATGTATGAGAGAATAACTATGAAACAAGATAACTTAAAATTAATGAGTGCTTGCAGCAGATCTGAAAATGAAATGACTTTGGAATGTGAGGTTATGCCACAATAATAAAAGAATATTAAGCACATGAGCATCATATCAACATTATTTAACTTAGGATCAAGATCTAGCATCAACCATGCATGTAGAAGTGTTAAATCATATGAAAGATGTAAGGATGAAGAAAAGAAAGATTTAACAAGCTTCTATGCTTAAGATCTTTAAACCAAAAGACTAGATCACATATGCTAAAGTTGTAAGCAAGATAAATGACTTATGTTACTAAAGATCTATCATTTAAGGGACATTATAAATAATTCTAAACATTAAGCATGAGATTAAGGAGTATATGAGATAAACTTTGAAAAAGAAACTATGTGTGATTACTAACTAGATAATTCTACCATTAAGCATAAATCACCACAAGATTATTAGTTTCCCTTAAAGCCGAGGCGATTTTGGGGATAACTTCCCCAAGGTGCTCTAAGTTAGATTAATACTCATTGGATATAACCGCATACGAAAGTAGGGCATTTCTTAGTCTTATGTCCTAAGATATCAAGATTAGACGTGCTCCTAATCACTCCGCTTAGGCATAAACTATCTTAGTAGTATTAATACCTATGGATATAATATTAATTTCTAACTGAAATGAATAAAACTTGAAAGAAAACACTACTTCAATGGCCAAGGTGGTGGCAAGTCTTTCAATATTGGCCAAAGAGGGTAGTTTAGACTTCAATAACTAAATGAAATGAAAGAAAATCCAAACTAACAATATTATGGACAGAGAATAAACTAAACCAAAGAATAAACAAACTAATCTAAGCTAGCTTAAGATTTAGGCCCAAAAGTGAAGAAAATATTGAAGAAACTTAGAAATTTGAAGGAGAGAGAAGGAGAAAATGTTACCCAACCAAGCAGAAGTGTGTTAAAGCTCCTCAGGTAAGCTTTGGGCAGCATATACCTTAGATCCTGGCTACTAACTCCTCAAGAAAACAACAAGCAAAAGCTTACCGGAAATGTCAGAAACACACCAAATATATAGTCACGTAACTTCTGTTTCACGTAAATTTCCAGAAGAAATCTAAATATAAAATTGATTTTGACCCATCTAAGAGATGGTTAGCTACATAAAATAAGATGGAATGACAACAATATAACGATCCAAAAGAAATGCAAGGAGTTTAAGCAAGCTATGGCTGAAAACTGCTATAAAGTCTCTTCCAAACCACAACCTGATACAAATCTGCAACTCAAACAAAATGTGAATCTATAGTAGCATAGCATGATGATTAGTATAGAAAAAAATGAACTAATTCATAACCCCATCTAATCACAATACATAGATCATCAACACTAATGTTTATTTGTCCTACCCAAATAAACTAATTTACCCAAGATGTTTAACAAATAAAATCACACAATGAAAAAGGAACAAAATCACCTCATGTTTAGTTGATATACAAGACTAATCTTAGTAGATCCAAAGTTCCTCCAAAGCTTTTCTTATTGCATCCAAAAATGTGAGAACCTTGGGCAACCAATTGCTCCAAAGATCTCAAGAGAAAATGATGAATGAAAGATGGCAGAGCAAGTAAGATGACAAGATTTCAGAAAGCATAACATTATCTCAAAGAATGGTGAGGGAAAAGTGAGGGAGAGGCTTCTTATACCTCTAGAGGTCAAGAGAAGAGACTTTGATGAGTGCCAAGTGTTGGTTTGTGAGAAAGAGCATCAATCCCAAGAGGAGGGGCTTCCACCCTAGGGTTTGAGTTGAGGATTGAAGAGAGGGTGAGGTGTAGGCTATGGATAGGTTAGATAACCATCCAAGGGGGGTGCACTAGGTAAAAGAGGAGGGCCCAAATGCTACTTTTGGGGAGGTTGGGGTTAGGTTTTGAGTTAGGGGAGTGGGTTATCACCAAAGGGGGCGCTAGGTAGAAGAGGGCGTGAGATTTAGGGAGAGTTAGGTTAGGTTAGAGTTAGGATTTTGCAGTTTAGGGTTTGGAGTGTCTAGCGCACCTCTTGTTTGGGGGCTCCACTCAAAGTTTCTAGGCAAGAAACAAGGAATTGCTAGTGGTGGGTCGCTTTTCCCCCTTAGGGCAAGGTTTAAAGTTGAGGGAGTGAGTAAAGAGGCTGAATTAAGTTGGAAAAAGGCTAGGATGGTTTGGGTGCAAGCTAGAGGGTCTAACTTGCTCATTGCCACCTTAAATATCCACTCACTAACTCAAAATTACAATGATTTTGACATTGATTAATGTCACTTTAGCAATTAAAATTTTGTTGTTTTGACTAAGATCGATCAGGAGGATTCAAGACATAGTAAACTTAGGTCCGACCGAGATGAAACTTGGTCTATGGGTGAGGTGCCGCTCCATTTCTTTTGAGCACAACACCCCCTATCAAAAGCCCAAAGATCCAGCTTTTACAATATAAGTTCAAAATAATTAATTAATTAAATTATTAAAAATTCAATTAATTAAAACCTATCTAGACTGTAATTTAAATTACGCTTAAAATTTTCTACACTGCCCTGCATGGTCATTTACAATAATCCCTAAACAAAGGTTTTCTACCAAAAAATGAGACCATCGGGACAGCCTTTCACCACTTTGGAGGAAGTTATCGCATGTGTCGAGGGAAAAACTCAAGGGAAGCTCATTTAGCCCTAAAGCCCTGCTGACAACCTCGAGATAAAAAAATCCCTATGGAAAGGAACTCCCAATGGAAAACACCCAAGGTACCTCGACCTAACTATGATCCATGCACTTATTACATTATCAACCCACGCAGGGGTGCGTAAATTTCGATTACAAAATTGTGTCAGGGTATCAGAGCACCCAAGTGGAACCAAACTGTTTTCATCAATTTGTATCCGATGGGATGATTTCACACAAGACGGAGTTGACCCTAGTCAATAGGCTACCAACATCCTGCCCCACATGGGGACGCAGGGTCGACCTTTCACTTTGGAGATCTAAGAGCATAATGAATCCAAAGATTCCATGTGTATTAGTCCTCCCACAATGTGAACACCAAAAATTAACATTAGTATACATTCATACATGATAAATGAAATCAATACTCATAAACAACATTTTACATAATGAACATCTAAAATATAACATAACAATTACAACATAAAACTATGATACAAGAAAATCTTCTAAGTACATAACATAAATGAATTCATGATATATAAAAATAAATCTAAGTACATATTAACATTTATAAATGAAACAATACAAAAATTGAAAATACAAGGAGTAGGGTTAGAGATGAGCTACTTGGTGTCCAAAGGGTGTCCCTTTGGACACCAAGTCGCCATCCGAAGAAGAGTTTGAGTCGCTGCCCATTCCTTGAATATTGATGGCTCACCATCCAAATGGCTAAAATGAAAAGAGTTAGGCCCTGTTATTTCCCTGATCAAATATGGACCTAACCATAAGTCACAACTTCCCATACTGGTTTCTCTCTGCCTTTATCCCAAAGTAGAACTCAGATTCCAACCATGAAGTCCCTCTCACCAATGGCTATTGCCTAAAGCTTTCTTAATCCTTTTACTCGATTTTTGCAAGTCCGACGACATATGCCTTTCCATTTCATCTAACTCAATGACCTCATTGACCCTGTTCTGAAATGCATCCTCCACTGTGGAAGAATCCTCAACCTAATTTGCATAAGTAGGAAGGCTAAGGTGTACCGGCAACCTACCTAATCCATACACTAACTCAAAAGGACTCTTTCCCATTGCTTCTTTCTTTGTAATTCTGTCTGCCCATAATGCACGTTTGATTTTACTATCCCAAGATTTCTAATTTTCACCAACTATCTTCTTAAATATGGCCATTAAGTTTTTGTTGCTTGACCATTTCCTTGGGGAAAACAAAAGATCTTGGGACAGTAAAATCAAGCATGTGATAAGATAATACCATACTTGAAACAAAAAGATGACATTTCTCACGTATCAAAAGGACTTGGCATTATCTCGCTACTATCTTTGATGGGACCCCAAATCAAGTTATAATTTTGTCATCTAGGAAATCCATCACAATCTTTTCAGTTGCTGACTTAGTAGGAATGGCTTCAACCCATTTTGTAAAGTAATCAGAATGTGGAGAACCCATGAATACCCATTACTTGAATTATCATTTTCCGATGAAGTCCAAACCCCATCACTAAAAGGTGCCTCTACGGCCAACCTGGTCAGAAGGGAGTGTCGCTAACCTCGGCTCTCAGGATCTAATGACATGGCTTGCATTTTCGAACAAACTGATGCACATCCTCAAAATATTGTGGGTCAATAATATCCTACCCTCAAGATCTTATGGGTAGAAGCAATGAAGTAAAGCAAAGTGTCCTCCACAAAAATCCCCATGGAATTCATATCCACTAGTTTCTTTGATTCATCATTATCCACACATCTAAGGATAACCCCATCAGATTTTTTCCATCCTAATCCATATCTAGTAAGGACATACTTAGCTACTTTTAACCTTAAGGCTCTTTTCTTTTGTCCTACTAGATGGCTTAGACAAGTCAAATTCTTAAGATAAAAAATGTCTGTGTTCGATCTCTACTCTGTTCAAGCTTCAATAAGGAGGATATCCCCCATCATTAATTCCACAAACCAAATCCAGCCCTTTCATTACTGTCAACATCTTGGCCAATCCTGGCCCTTAATCAACTTCAGAGGGTTTGATTTCCAAATCATACTCTTTGGATTTTAGCAATCCATCTAAGCTACCCTCGAAATTTAATCCTTCCAGAACACCTGTGATAAAACATCTTGACCAATGGATCTAGGAACATAGCCAATCAATTTTGGAATATCCAATGAAGATCTCCAAATGTTTGAGAGATTTGACTAAGGCATAAGCTTGTTTCTCAAACATGGATACTTTAATTCTGAATTCCGCAAGGCCCGACCGGGGTCAGCAATAGGTTGTTCGTGGGTCTTTACTCATTTTTCTGAAGTAAGACACCACCAATAGTGTCTTCTGAGGCAAAGGAGAAATCATAAAGTCCTTATCATAACCTGGGCTAATAAGGACAGGAGCATCACATATGGCGCCTTTAATACATTCGAAAGCTTGCTTACTTTCTTCGCTCCATTCAATTTTAACATCCTTCTTAAGTAGTTTATATAAAGGTTTCCTAATCTCAGCATAGTTAGGAATGAACCTGATGGACAAAATTGGTTTGTCCTAAGAAGGATTGTAAAGCTTTCTTTGATACTGTCAAGGGTACCTTGCTAATAGCTTCAATTTTCTCTGGGTCTAACTTGACCCCATCTTGGAAATTATATGGCCCCAAATAACTTCCTATCAAGAACCCCAAAACCTGATTTAGCAGGATTTAAAGAAATTCCAAACTCTCTACATCCGTCCAAAACTTGCCTAAGGTGGTTAATATGAGTTTTCCCATCCTTAGAAAAAATTGTTAAGTCATCCCGAGCAAATTTCAATCAATTTTCCAATTAGCCCCTAAAGACATAATCCATAGCCCTCCAAAAGTAGCTCCAACATCTGATAAACCAAATGGCATTCTAAGATATTCAAAAGTTCCCTATGGAGTAGTAAAAGTTGTTTTATGCCTATCTTCTCAAAATTTAACTTCATCTCGATTATATCCCAAAACCATCAAGCATGAAATCATTCCTGATCCTGTACCTTTGAAGTCAGGTTTCCATCTTGGGAAGGGGGTAGTGGTCCTTGTGCAAGCCCCGCTAGATTCCTCAAGTCAATACAATTATTTTCCCATTCTTCTTCTAGCAACAAACCATATTTGAGCACCATGAAGAGCCAGCCCTAGTTTGGTGTAACAATTCCAGCCTCTAACATTTTTGTAACTCCTGCTGGACCAAAGGAGCTAACTGGGGTTTATCTGTCTCACTGCCTAAAGGGGTTTGGTTTCTTCTTAAGAGGAATCACATGTCAATCACATCCTCCCTGAGGACCTGAGCTCATCATAACCGGAATGCCAAACATCCCTATATTCTTTTAATAACTTTAAAATTTCTAACTCTTTCTTCTATGGGGGTAGTTTTGCCAATTTTTATCCAAGGCTTTTCAACAGCTCCAATGTTTACTTCTATATGATCACAAAATTCTTTTCTTTTATCCTGTTTTTTGCTTGTGACCATCTATTTTGTCAAAATTCCTTTCTAAGGAGATAATTCGCCTAGGAGGTGTATTAAATTTATCAACATTTTCAGTATAGTTACAACCTTCATTCATTGTGTTGATGCCAAAATCGTAAAATTCATGCATGTGGGTTAAAAACTTTATAACCCTCCTGCTTGTCATCCCCAAAGACTTGCTACGATTTTGTTATCCGAACTCAAGGTCTGAAAATTACTTTCATCGGAATATTTTCTATCAATCGTTCATATTCAAACCTGTAAGGGTTGATGTCAAGCACGCCAATTCATCCGGCCTTTAGAATTTCGGGTTTCTTAGAATAGCAATAGTTTTAATGCATCAAGATCACTCAATCATATCCAAAATTGCATTCCTATAACCTTTAATTTTTCAGACTTGCAAGAATCATTCTTTAGTTGTTGATCACTAAGTCCTTTGATGCATAGACATTTGACACCCCTATCTTGTAAAGTTCTAGACCAAGGAGCAAGGCCTCATACTTGGCCATTATTATTTGTTGCATCAAACTCCAATCTATGTTTTTCTAACTTAGATATTTTACCATTTGGAGCTTGAAGAACAATCTCAGCACCTTTTCCCCAATCAGAAAAAGCACCATCAAAATGCATATACCATAATTTATCTAATCTCATTATCTTTGACTTTGTCTCTAGGGGCACAATTGAGTTAGAAGATAAAGTTAAAGATAATGGCATAATTACCAAGGCCCCTTCCTCATATACTAATTCATCTACTGGGACCTTTGGGTTTTCCACATGAACCTTCCTATACACTTCCTTATTTAACTTAAAAGTATTTCCATCTAGAGTGGGTAATGGTGGCATAAGTTAAATCCTTTTGTAAATTACCACCTAAATCTCTAAGAAATGTTTAATAACATTCCCCATAAGTCTGGAACATCAATGACCACAATGTCCATCTCAATCACAATGCTTGGAAATGCCTTCAAGTATACTTTCAAATCCTTAATCAATCCAAATACTTCTATGGTTTGATTATCCAATGTAATAAATGTTATGATAAGGTCTAGAAATCCTTAAGTTCAATTAATTCCATTACTTTCTTAGTCATAACATTAGAGCTTGCTCTTGAATCCAACATGCAATTGTTAAGACTTTATCATTCAACAAGTAGAGACAGAAAGGCAAGTTCTTCTCTCATTAGTTCTATCCCACCTAATAACTGTGCATCCCGGTAAGCTAATGACCGGTCAAGTCAGATAATATTTTTAGGGAGGCTCATGCACGGCTTTAAGTAATTTTTCCCTCCGTGAAGGGATCTTCTCATAATTTCCGACACTGGTACTAAAATCTTTCCATTATTCAACCAACCCCTAAGTCAATATTTAAATCCACATTGATAGGCTCACTAGACTTAGGAAAGTTGGAGATACCTTGGGGAACACTTGTTTGACTTTTATCTTTATTTCCATTCCTTTGGTATGTAAAGCCTTTATACTTAGCCATTTCAATAATTTGTTGAGGTGTGGGCTTGGGGCCCATATTTCAAATTTCTTTATCAACATTACCACTCATGAAGTTTCCATAACTCCATGATCATAATCATTCATCCAAACATACATCCCCCCATAATACTTCTTGCCACACATATTTATCTGTTCATTCCCATAGTCACTATAACAATCTTCAAGAAAACTGGACAAGTGGATTCTCATGAAATTCACACAAGGTCTACAATATGGTATAGCTTGATGTTCTACCAAGTTATGGACCTAAAAGGATTAGGTGGCCTTGATCATGTTGAGGAGGTCTTTGATCATTGTGGGAGGTCTTCTTGGCCATTTATCATTAGACTTATGTGGGGGCCTATTATTTGGTTCTTTCCATGGCTATCAACATGTTTTGTATGGCATTCATTTGATTGGCATGATTAACTTCCCATCGCTTGATTAATTGAGTCAATCCCTTAATCCCATCACTTGATGAATCTTTGACCCTTGACTCTTCTTCTTTCATCATTAACCTTGAAGAAGAGCCTCTAGTAAAACCAGAAATATTAGACTCCTAGCCTCAAGTATAAATTGCCTGTCCTTAGCTTTTATGTTTTGTGTCAGACCTGTCTCCGAGGATCTTGTTCTTAGTGCTATCTCATTTCACCTTCAAAAGCCTCAATATAATAAATCAATATAGTCAGTATCCAGCTTAATGTCTCAGGAAGGCTTTTTACTAAGTTATTAAACTCAGTATTAAATTCAACTGCTTATTTTCTTTCTTTGAATAGTGGTAAGAGCAGCAGTTGAAACCTATGTTCTTTATGATCAATTCCATCTCTTCCTAAACTCATCCAATATTTCATCATGGGTGCTAAACTTAGCTACTGGAAAATCGCTGAACCAGTCCAAAGCATCACCTCAAGTGAGTATACAAACAAAGTCATCTTGACATCTTCCCCGATTATGACCCCACAATACTTTTGCACACACATCTCAAAGTTGAAAATGTGGGACTTTGCACTTATAGCATTGTTCCCCTTAAATGTAGGTAACTTATCAATAGCCTTTTCAAAAACTGCATGAGGGGAACCCTGATTGTCGCAAAATTCAAAGGTCTCAAAAAAGATACTCATGGTTAAGTTAGGATTAGAGGGATTACTTACAGCTGGTTGATTATTGTTTTGGAAACAGTATTGGATATCGTTGAGTGCTTCGTCCCTAAGATTATCAAGTTGTAGCCTCCTAAGAGGGCTATTTATCCTCCTCCTATAAACCTGCTCGGGTTCAGGAAAAGAATAAAACAATCCTTGTGCAGTCCTCCCAGTAGTATACCTCTTGACAGAACTATTCAATGGAGTCACTTGAAAAACGACACAAAGCTAACCAATAAAGGTTCAAATAATTTAAGGACTAAAGTTTTTATTACTTTGGTTCTTAAAAAATAAAAAATAAAAAATGTTAAGTCAAGCTTGACCAAGGATAAATGACTTATCCTCAACAACAACACCAAAAATGTTGCAGTCTCTAATAATAATAGCTCTACGTGAGAGCTAAGTCCAACTCTCACCTAGTGTGTCCTTGAGACACAATGTCTGTGTTTCAAAGCCCACACCGCCACCTTGACCTGAACCCTCTTCCTATTTAGGCCACTCCTAGGGAAGCCAAGGGGGTTGTCCTTAGTTACTAGATTATTTTTATGTTAATGTTCTAGGAGTTAGTTTTAATTTGTTATATACAAAGGGGAGAACTAGCCTAAGATGTTCACAAAGCAATGCAAGTGCAGTCTATTCTAAATGTAAGTCACTTTCCCCTAAGTCAACTAAGACTAGTTGACCCCATTGCCCAAGGTTGGGCAATGGGGTCAACTAAGGTTTAAGGGTGGTTTATTACAAAAAGTTTTACAAACAAATCAAGTTAAACTACCCAACAACCCGCTTGTCCATATATAACAATACAAAGTTTTACAATGAGTAAACCATATACAAAAAAGATAATACAATAATATACAAAGATACAAAGAAGCGTAAGTGTTCAACAATTTGCCAAGCATGCCCCAATAGCACTTATTCCATTGGACTGCTTTTCAATGGTCAGAATCACAAAACACTCAAGAATCAAAGAAAGTGATGCCTCCCCAAGGGATATCAACACTCTCTTGACTCACACCACAACAATCAATCAACAAGATATTCCAATGATACCCAAAGTTCAATTTAGGACATACAAATATTTGTTGATTTGTGCAATCTTAGAGGTGTCTCCCCATGTGTTATGCCTCCTTATCACATGTGGTAAAGTCACTTGGCACTTTGTCCTAGTGCTACCTTTACGTCTATTTGTACTTTGACTTTGGTTAGCATAATGTCACTTTTGGCAAAAGTGAACATTGAAATTACCTTTGGTGATTTTGAGGGGACATAGCGCATTCTAGGGAATTAACTCAAAGTAGTTTTGAGATCACATTTACGAGGAGTGATCTCAACCTTTGATTAGGGATGATCTAATCCCTTGGATCTTAGGTTTTCATTTTCTTGCCTAAAGAGGGCAAAGGCCAAAGGAGGGGCACATTATTCTAGATGAGACTTTGCTCATGGAGGAGGAGTTTTGGAGGAAGAGCATGAGACTTGTTGCACGAGGAGCTTTGGAGGAGGCCGCTAACATTCATTCATGGAGGCTTGGAGCAACATTCACCATTTATTTACTGGAGAGACTTCATCTGAGGAGGGCTTTATGGTTTTAAAGGTGTCGCTTGCTTACTGGAGAAGTTTCTAGCCATAAGAATTCATTGATGTCAGTTGCAAAGTGACCAGAGCAAAATAGACAAACATCTCATGGAGGGGTTTTTACCATCGACATCCTGACTGGAGCAGATCCGGCAATGAGGGGCGCACTATTCTCCTTCTGGCAGTTTTAGCTTGGATATCTTCTTCATCCGGAGTTGCTATTGTACCGTGTTCTATTGCATTGTATCATTTACTCGATAGATATATTGATTTAATTACGCATTTTGAAGGTCGCTAGGAGCTCTTATTTCTGTTCATATTTCAGCATTAAAATATAGAGTAGGTGTTGTTGTTATTGGGAAGTATGTATGTAATTTATCTAACATAAAAACTAATTGCAAGGGCAATCTAATCATTGACAACAACCATAACAAATCAGCTTGAAAGTTTTGGATTCTTGGCTGTTATAAAACATCAGAAAACAAAATTTATGACAGGAAGAAACTTAGTGTCTTAGCTTGGTCAAAGACATACCAAGAAGACAACTGATAGGACATGGAAATTTCTACATGGTAATGGAGCTTTGGTCACGATTTTTCGACAAATAATAGCGATTGTGTGGTCAGCCATATACACTCATTAGGCGATTTTGAGGACAAATGATTGACTCCTTCAAAGGTCGCATAATTTGGCAGATTTTGGCAAGAGTTTGGGGCTTAAACACCCGTGAGATCGCCTCTTTCACACCTAATGCTAGAGTGAGGCTGATTTCTTTGACTTCTTTTCACACCCATTTTGTTGAGAGTGAGGTCAGATTACATTGTATCTTTTCACACCTATGTTGACAAGAGTGAGACAAAGGTTCCTGGCGTAGCAAAGATCGGGTTGGAGTGCGGGGCCATAGTGATGTCAGCATCTTAGATGTGGGTTGAGGATAGGCTAGCCGGAGCTAGCAACCTGGTCTCTTGAAGGCCGTAATGGTCTTCGCCTTTGAGGACCTCAACCATGGACATAGTTCAGCGGTTATCCCCGCTGACTCCCTTTGATCACCCTCATTCCGGTGGTAGAATACAAGAAGAGGAACAACAAGGCTAAGAGGACGATTTCATGGAGTCCGAGATCACATTATACCCTGTGATCGGGAAGGCCCATGCATATCGTGATGTGGGTAGCTTTGATCGCCTTTGTTATGAGAGCTCGAATGAGAACCGAAGATGGTTCTCGCGATGATAGACTCAGAGCACTGCATGCCTGGCGCGATGAGTCGGCTTCATTTCTCTTGCCAGATTCACCTGCATCGTAGACGCAGCTTGAGCCGCTTCTGAGAGATCGCTCAACTCTTTGCGAGGCAAGCTTTGTACCAAATTCAAACCGGTAGCCCATTCATCTGGTATTGTTGCCGTGGAGCATTTGCCCACATGGGAGAGGATGTGGATGACTTCGCCCAGGAGGATATCAGATTAGCATCAGAGTCTTCAAGGAGGCGTTACAGAGTGGACAGGGAGAGGATCTTGCTCTTTGGGCAAGTGTAGGCTTCTACGGGGTCGGGTAAGGTCCCATGATCAGCTAGCCAGAGGAGTGGAGAGGAGCAGAGAGTGGCGATCGAGGCGTACGTAGAAAGCGCTGGTCATGGCAGTTATCGTAAGGTAGATATGAGCAAAGTGGAAGTGCTTTGTTTGTGTAAGAAGTTCGAGCACTGGCGCGACGTTGTCCTAACAGAAGAAGAAGAGGGGTACAGCATACAAATGCAGGAGACGATGCACTCCGCCAGCAGAGTGTGCATCTTTACCACTGCAGCCTCGCTGAGTACTCAAATTTATTATCCGTATATAGACAATGAGCACGAGTCACATCACCGCCAGGAGAGAGCATTTCACCGATCCGTAGAGACCGAGGTCGTGATAGATATCTCAATCGGGAGATAAGGATTGTTACAGCCATCGGAGTTGGCAATTTCTTTAGAGAGAGGGCTTACACCGATTTCATTCATCGATGTTCTTTTCGTCCCTCGGATGAAGAAGAACTTGATTTCCGGCCCACCCTCCAGATAGAGGTCTTGAGGTGACAATCAGAAGCATCGAGGTACTAATTCATCCTCAGGAGTCTTCACTAGCCTCAGGACAAGTGATTTGAGTGAGAGATGGGAAACTGTACAAATTACTATTCAGCCACTATGTGCATTGGCAGCGAGTAGCGACAACAGTCAGTTATGTGAGTTGTGGCATCGTAGGGATGGGACACCTACATCATGGGGCTCTTGAGGACCGAGATTGTGACCGGAGTGCCAGCTCGGCTTTAGAGCATCACGATGTTTGTAGAGGGTGTGTGCTTGGCAAGTTTGCTAAGGCTTCGATCCCCAGCAGTGACAGCAGATCACTGATATTGATTTTATACACACGATGTGGTGGGCCCATGTCTCAAGTCTGAGTGGTTGTGAGTATTATCTCACATCTAGACGACCACTGAGGAAGACCCGATCTATTTCCTCAAGGCCAAGAGCATGGTCTTCGCATTCGGCTCCAAGAGTTCGTGAGCTCCGTGAGAACCAATGAAAGAGGATCAAGGTCTCATACGACAAATCCAGGGAGAGTATTCATGACAGCTTTGTGGACTCTTTTGCCCAAAGCATGGCATCAAGAGATAGATGAACATACTTTACAACCCCCAGTAGAACGGGTTGCCGAGAGGAAGAACCGGAATATTACCGGTGCAGCGAGATCCACACTGCATGATCAGAGTTTGCCTTTGCACTTATGTAAGCAGGTATGTGGTAACCGCAGCTTTATCCTCGCAATCGTGAGTCCCTATAGGATTTTGGGGTAGATGACTCCTGAGGAGGCTTTAACTGATAGGAGGCCAGATGTTGAGCACATTAGGATATTTGGTTGCTTGACCTTTTCTCATGTCCGCTCGGAGAGGAGGACAAATCTAGATCCCACAACCCAGGAGGGGATTTTATTTGGATACTCAGAGGTGTCAAAGCCTATCGGATCTACATTCGGCCACTTAGGAAAGTGGTGGTGAGCAGAGATGTCGATTTGAGGAGGATAGGGCTTTTGGCGATCAATTTGAGTCGAGCCGAAAGGTGAGGAGGTTGATGCAGAGTTGCCGGATACTGCAGTCTCAGAGGGAGCACAAACTCGCTTGTCGCACACCATTTTCGAGGTGACAGGTCACCATGCACGCCTTCTCGAAATACAGGTTCAACACACCACCGACATGGCGCACTTCGAGAGAGGAAGTCAGGGACCAGGATCGCAAGCAGAGGTTGCAGCCGAACCTCGAGGCTAATTCTAAGCGAGAGATCCATTTCCTTTGGACCAATTTCTGTGGGAAGTAGTGAACCGAGATGGTTTCGTGGAGACCCCGGGCGAGGCCATTGAGGAAATGTAGGGGAGCCCAAGGATCCCATAGACGAGGGGAGGCCACCACGATTGGGAGCATACTTGGCACTAGTGACTACCGTCAGGTATAGTGAGCCACAGACTTTTGCGCAAGCAATGGATCATCGTGCATGTATGGTGAGGCCATGGTTGAGGAGAGTATGATTCTATGAAGCGAACGATGTTTGGGATGTGGTTCGAGGCCTGTGGGGAAGTTCGTTGCGACTTCTAGATGGTCACATATACAAGATTGCTCTGCATGGCGCCATGGAGAAATAATAAGGTTCGGGATTTGTGGCACGGCTTCTCGACGAGGGGAGTCGACATGATGAGACATTCGCGACCGGGCCATGTAGGATACACTTCCATCGACGACATTGCCATTGGTACTAGATGGGTTGGCGATTCACCGATGGATGTTAAAAACCGTGATTAATGGCTTCCATTGAGAGGAGGTGTACATTGAGCAAACACAGGGCTTTGAGGGTGAGTGATAGGGAGACTCACGTTTGTCTTTCGAGAAAGGCACTTTATGAGTCAAGAAGCTCCCCGAGCTTGGTATCTCCTGATAGACCCCCATTTGCTTCAGATGGGCTTCGAGAAGAGCGATACGATCCAAACCTCTATTTCATCATTAGAGGAGGACACGCCATTCTCATAATTATATGTGGACAAGATTTGTTCATCACAGAGCCGAGATTCATACCACCGCAAGCCGACTTGCGCCAGAGTTTGAGATGAGTGATATTGGGTTGATGCACCATTTTCTAGGGTTGGAGGTATGGCAGATGGATGGTCACATATTTCTGTGGAAGTATGCGTGCCAGAGATCTGAAAGAGGTTTCAGATGGAGGACCGCAGACCTATGTCGACATTGACCTCCTATGATCACTAACTAGAAGAAGCTCAACGCCGTGATAGCCATTATGGATGCTACGCCATTGTGCAATGATCGGTTCACTGATGTATCCGGTTAACACTGTGATCAGGAGACAGTTTGTTGCGGAACACCCCTCACCTAGTACATGGTACGTGAGCCACGGGTGTCTATATGGTTGGGGCAAAACATGTCTTGGAGTGATCTATCGACGACCATGGCCTAGATTACCGACGCAGATGGGCCGGCCATTGGCCAGCACGTGACGTGTGATCAAGGTGATGCCGACAGAAAGCACCGTATCGCTCGGCCAGTCGACTTGCTCGGTTCAACCGAAGCGTAAGTCGCTGCTTTGAGTTCCTCACCAGGCGCAGTATATGGCGCTCACCGTGCCGCCAGAGGCCATTTGGCCGGGTACGCCGTTGGGTTATTTGGATGTGTGAGATGGCCCACTCGATTCACTGTGACAACCGGAGTTTGTATAAAGCTCTCCGAGAATCCGCTGTTTCATGACAAAGCCTGGGCATATTGAGATCGTATACCACTTCATCAAAGACAGAGAACAGAAAGGGGCAGTAAAGCTCCAATACATCTCCACAAATGAACAAGTTATTGATATTCTCACTAAAGGATTACCCTAAAGGAAAGTTTGAATACTTCCAGAAGAAGTTGGGTGTCATGGAGAACACTTTCCTCACTAAGAGGGAGTGTTGATTTGTGTAATCTGAGAGGTGTTCCCCATGTGTTTTCCTTCCTAGCACATGTGGGAAAGTCATTTAAGAATTTGGTCCTAGCTACTTTAAGGTCTATTCCTTGTACTTTGACTTTGTTGGGGTGCACGTCACTTTTTGGCAAAAGTGAACATTAAATTGGCCTTTTGGTGATTTTGAGGGGACATAGTGACTTAGGGAATTAACCTGGTAAGTGGGTTTTGAGATCACATTTATGAGGGAGTGATCTCTAACCTTGATTAGGGATGATCCCATCCCTTGGATCTTAGGTTTCATTTTCTTGCCTAAAGAGGCGGCCAAAGGAGGGCGCATTGTTCTTTTGGGAGGAGACTTTGCTCATGGGAGGAGGAGTGTTTGGAGGAAGAGCATGAGACTTGTTGCATGAGGAGCTTTGAGGAGGCCGCTAGCATTCATTCATGGAGGCTTGAGCAAAGATTCACCATTTATTTACCTGGAGAGACTTCATCTTTATAGTGGCTTATGGTTTTGTTAAAATGCTTACACTGGAGAAGTTTCTACTATCAATTCATTGATGTCAGCCTGTATAGTGACCAGAGCAACAGACGTATATCTCTGTGGAGGGTTTTACTTCATCGACATCTCACTTTGGATTCTCTGAGCAGATCCGCGCTTCTGCAGGGGGCTTAATTCATTCTTTCTCCTTCCAGCTTGAGCTTGATATCTCTTCATCCCTCGGGAGCTGTTGGCTGTACCGTGTTCGCTGTATTGTATTCACTGTATTAGATTATTGCTCTACCTCATATATATATCATATCTCAAAAACTGGTTTTCCTGGTTTTAATTGTGGTCATGTGACTGCAAATACCTGTGTCTACACACGCATTTTAGTTGTTGTTAGGAAGTTCTTATTTCTGTCCTTATTTCAGGATTAAAAGATAGAGTAGGTGTGCTGTTGTTATTTGGAAGTAATTACCGGTCTAACATAAAACTACTTGCAAGGGCACCCAATCATTGACAACAACCATAACACATCAAGAAACTAAAACTAAGGCTATTGTTATAAATCAACAAAACAAAAAATTTATGACAAAGAAGAAACTTAGTGTCTTAGCTTGGTCAAACACAGACCAAGAAGACAGCTGATAGGACTCTAAGTTTGTACAATACAATCCATCAAGTTGCACATAAGATAGATATGACAATGAAAATATATCAATGATGTGTTCCTATCAATACATATGATTTCCCCAACACACAAAGGTGGATCTATGCAACTAAGTGTTTAAGGAGTTCTC
This sequence comes from Picea sitchensis, assembly GCA_010110895.2. Taxonomy (NCBI): domain Eukaryota; kingdom Viridiplantae; phylum Streptophyta; class Pinopsida; order Pinales; family Pinaceae; genus Picea; species Picea sitchensis. The sequence continues at coordinate 19,356 of SNQJ01S0172144.1, forward strand.
TTTTTAAAGATTTGATTTATTTTAATTCCTTTCCCCCAAACTAGATGTGTGCTTCAAACTTCCTCCCCTCCCTTGGCCAAATGGACTGTGCTCAAGATAGTAAGGCAACGAGGCTCCCCCTAGCTTCCCTGGCCAGCCCCGACAATAGAGTACTTCCTGAAGGGATCTCCTTAATCCAAATCAATGGTGGACTGGCCCCCTCCGCTGTTTCCTCTCCCACCCGCTTTAGGATGGTGGAGATGGTCAATGAAAATGCTATGAAGCCCCTAAAAATGTTTCTAAGTGTTGTTATGACCCGCGGGTGGGTCTTTAGATGTGTTGGGTGAATTTTAGACAAGTTTTAGGCACTTAAAATTGAGCGTTTAAGGGTATGGCCGAAAATAAAAATGCTCAAAAAATGTATTTAACAACTTGAAAATAAAGAGCATTCATCACATAAACTTATATGGAAATGATACACAAGATATGTCAATTAACCATGAACCATTTCACATAAATTTGGAAGTTAAGTGTGAGATTAAAGCAAGGACAGCTTGCTATATAAAACAGAAAATTAAACTTGCTTGAAAAGTAAATTTAAGTTATGTGTATGAGAGAATAACCATGAAACAAGATAACTTAAAATTAATGAGTGCTTTAGAAAGTAGATCTGAAGACGAAATGATTTAGAATGTGAGGTTATGCCACAATAAATAAAAGAATATTAAGCACATGAGCATCACATCAACATTATTTAACTTAGGATCAAGATCTACCATCAACCATGCATGTAGAAGTGTTAAATCATATGAATGATGTAAGCATGAAGAAAATAAAGATTTAACAAGTTTATGCTTAAGATCTTAAACCAAAAGACTAGATCACATATGCTAAAGTTGTAAGCAAGCTAAATGACTTATGTTACTAAAGATCTATCATTTAAGGGACATTATAAATCATTTAAACATTAAGCATGAGATTATGAGCATATGAGATAAACTTGAAAAATGAAACTATGTGTGATTACTAACCAGATAATTTTACCATTAAGCATAAATCACCACAAGATTATTAGTTTCCCTTTAAGCCGAGGCGATTTTGGGGATGACTCCCCCAAGGTGCCG
>SNQJ01S0172145.1:0-20458 GCA_010110895.2 Picea sitchensis
CTGAGGGTTGGGTATTATTGGCTAAAGATTTTCTCAGACGTCAATGCCAAGGTCCGGGCCTGTAACCCTTGCCAACTATTCACAGGAAAACATAAACTCCCAACGCTACCTTTGGTTTCGATCAAAACAGAAGCTCCTTTTCAACAATGGGGGCTAGATTTCATAGGCGAAATTAATCCCCATTCTAGCACCTAACACAAATGGATCTTAACTACCACAGATTACTTCACTAAATGGGTGGAAGCTATTCCAACCAGAAGGGAAACAAATTCAGTGGTGATAGACTTCCTAGAAGACAACATTTTGTCTAGATTTGGATGCCCCCGAAAAATAGTCATCGATAATGCCCAGGCTTTTAAATCTATGGCTATGATCAACTTCTGCCAGAAATACAATATTGTACTCAGTCATTCCATGGATTATTATCCCCAAGGAAATGGACTAGTCGTGTCTTCAAACAAAAGCCTAATAAATGTAATTAAGAAAGTGTTGGACAATAATAAAAAATATTGGCACATACATTTGAAATACGCCTTATGGGCGAATCGGAGAGGCACGAAAAAATCTATCGGCACCTCGCCTTTCCAAATGGTATATGGGATTGATGCGGTATTATCGATAAATCTAGCGCTCCTCGTGATGAAATTATGGCAAGATGAAAAATAAGAACCGAATAATGTCACCAGAAGGATAAATCAGCTAATCGAAGTGCAACAACACAGGGTCGAAGTAGACAAAAGGCTGCAGAAATACCAATATGACATGAAAACATTATTTGACCGTAAGGCAAAAGACAGAGAGTTTCTCCCGGGCGATTTGGTATTGATATGGGATGCTAGGAAGGAATACTCAGCTAAACACGGTAAATTTGACCACATCTGGTATGGACCATTCAGAGTCGCAGCTTCCGAAGGAAAGAGTTATTTCCTATTAGAAAATCTGGACGGTGAAATCCTCAACGCCCCTGTCAACGGGCGTTATTTGAAACATTATATGCAATTATATATATATATAGGGGAGAATTATATATATATATATATATATATATTGGTTCGTTTTTCTTTCTATTTCATAATTTCCTTTGGTAAGTATATTTTCAACAATAATAAATTTGGTCAGTGATTTTATAGAGATGGAGATATGGAATTTTCAATACAATCAACACTTTTATAAGCCTTGATACTCGTCGTATTGTTCTCTTACAGGTTTTCGGCTTGCAGTCAAAATGAGCGAAAAAGTAAACGTAACGTCATATACCGGAAAGTAAATTTGCCTAAACAGGTGATACAAAAGGTTTTCGTTATTTAAAAAAAAAAGGGGGGGAAATGGACGGTAAGGTAAAAGTAGGATTTCCTGAAAATTTTTGTTCTTAAAAAAAAACGAAGCTTTTCAAGGGAAACAAGAATGATCTCATGAATATAATGTTTTCACTCGACTGGTTATTAAAAGAACAACTATTCGCTTTGGATCATAAGAATTTTCCCTTAAAATAAAGATAGGAGGTAGTTAAAATAAGCAGAGAAAGTAAAGCCTTCTGAAAAGGGTTTTCATCAGTCAGTGTTAATATTTGACTCTTGTCTTTCAGTTTACAGACCTCTATCCGTCACCCTTCTTTCTTTTTTCAGATATTACCTTCCTGAAAGGCCAAACATCTTTCTGAATTTGCATACAGGGGGAGAAGAGATTGCGTTTTAACTTTGAAAGTTGCAAAGTAGATTTTGGAAAGAAAGTTGGTCTTCACAACTCCTCAGCCTCTTACTAAACAAAGTGATGCATAGGTTGATCCTGACTATTATAGGTTTTTCAACAGTTTCAAAAAATTGAGGCTTGCTCGAAGGAAGACCCCTAGAAATAATGTCTCCCCTTCTTCTCTACGGGCTAAGGTATGGTGAAAGTTGAGGGAGTTTTGGTACCAAGTAATCAAAGTAAGTTGGTAGACCTCCATTGCAAAATATTACGCAGATATCACCCCTCATACAAACTGGTTTCCCCCACTTCGTGTTCTAAAAAGTAAATTATAAGACAGATGGTGAAAGGAAAGTTATATTTAATTGTCCATCTTGTCCAAAAAGAGGATGAAAGGAAATTCAGAAATGATTTCCCTCATCTTAGCATTTAAATGCATAAATATATTTCGAAGTGGTGAAAGGAAATTCAACAAAAAAGGGGCAGATAACTTCACTGGGGTACTGAACAGACCCGCTGGAAGTGAAGAAATGTATGAGATGTCTGTAAGGCTGTTATACGCATTTTTCACTCTACTCTGGTAATCAACTTTCTCGAGACTAGATCCAAATCCTAAATCCAGATGGGACTCCCCGATTAAAAACATGTAATGAATTTCGTTGGATGCAAGCCAAAAGTTACAAGATCTGTTGAATTTCCTAGAACTGTTTTGATTTGTCTTAATGTAGACCTAAATTCAGTAAAGAGAAGGAGAAAGTTGTGAAAGGGACTACAGCTGAGTATGAAACATATTTGAGTTTTGAAAAGATTTTCACAAGTAAAAGATGAAATCTCTTTTTCCCTCTATATCCTTTTCCTAGGAACAGTTTTCGCTGGGATAAATCCATTAAATCCATTTACCCAATACAGGCACGTGGTCTATTGTTCTTCCCGCCTTACAGGAAGACAGGATCCCTAGTTGGAGCCTATGTTGGAGCCGCCTTTTTTCAACTGGTTTAAATATAAAAAAAATTTAAATCAAATGTTGGTCTTTAAGTTCTTTTTCACTTCGTGACACTTACAAACTAAAGTTTTCAGTAGTCCCGACATGCGAAATAGTGTAAGATGTTATTTTTCATAAGTCACCACTTTTTATCGTTAAACGATTTGTTTTAATTTTGGTACCTCGGGATATCACACTTCGGGAGTTACAAATCACAATATTTACAAGCCCCAACGTGCGAGGTCATGAAAAGTGGTTAAAAGCTTACCTCAGGTTAAAGCTAAGAGTAAAATCCTTTAAACCCCAGTCAAGTGTTGTCGGGATTTTGCGTCTCGGTGTTCACTCTCTCCAAAAGCGTTATTGTCATAACTCTGATATGCGAAGCCGCGATACTTTTACATAAGTAACCCGGGTTAGTGTCAGGGATGGTTAATTTTGACTATGGTTAAAACCCGTCGAGATTTCGCGACTCGAGGTATGCACCTCCCAAAAGATATACCTTCAAAACCCCAAGTGGCAAAGTCGTGATATTGCCCAAACATTAATTAATTAAAACACTTAATCCAATTTATCTTCTAATTTCAATAGATCACATTATCGAGATCTCGGGATTTCGCGACTCGGCATACGCTCCTCCCGGAAACTTACCTTCGAAGCCCCGAGTCGCGAATTCGTGATATAAATTAAAACATGATTAATTAAATGCTTAATCCTACTTATGTTCTCGCTTAACTAAATCTAATCATCGCGATCTCGGGTTTTGGAGGCTCGAAAGGTTAAAGTGAAAACTCCCGACAAGGCGAACGCTGAAAGGTTAATTAAAGTTTAAGTAAGCTTAGTCAAAAAAGCTAAGCCAACTTAATCAATGTTCAATACAAATAATAATATGCACAGTCTACGAGTTAAGTTTAAATTTCCTTGCGCCACCTTGTGTCATGAACTGTCGAAATTTATGGCATTAATTAGAAATGCGGCAAAACGACAAGTAAGGATAGTGTCTTTATTGCTAAATTTGTCTCTAAATATGATTTGACCGTTCTGTTCATAAAGACACCTAGATTTTAAATGATCGAAGATATAGATCTTTTTCCTTTCTGTTCTATTCATAAAGGTCATTTCTATCCCATGCAGATAAGTTTTTCACAATAAACTGATCTCTGTATGTATACACATTTTTATTGCAGGAGAGCTAAGTCACAATCTTTTGTCATGGCCTCGCGAAAAGCGTCCAAGACAAGTGTTGAGATTTCAGGACAAGGCTCCGATAATGTTCCAGATACTTCACCTCTAAGCATCGACTACATATGAACCTGGTCATACATCTCATAGGTTTTGCAATCATATGTGGTGAACTGTTCGGATGATTCCAGTGACAACGAGAAAGATGACATGGCTACTAAATACAAGATCGTCGTCCAGGCAGAGATGCACAAAGTAGCAGCCAGGGAACGCCTTCTACCTTACTATGACGTGATCCGATGGGCGCTAGATCATGTAGACATCCCTACCAGAACCATCATCAGCGAGCAGAAGGTCACTGTTGGGACCTTTAGACCAGAAAACTTACAGACGATGTACAAGTTACCACCCACGTCGGACTTCACATACAATGCATAGATTCTAGAGGGTTTTAAAATGAAGGAATGTGAGAAATACGTGAAAATTTTATCTTATTTGATCAAGGATTGGGTCTCACACCCAACGAAGTTCAGGGCAAACAACAATGGAATTTATTCCATATCTTCTTTGGAACCACAGTTCAAATACGTAACGATGATGACTTGTAGATTGTACGGGAGGGGAGACACCACGCATGTTTTCCTCCCATGGGTGCCTTTGATGTACACAGTAGCATAAGGGTCTTCTTTCGACTGGGCCAAAATGTTATCAGATAGTCTGACCAGTCGGATCACAGAATATTGCACGCAGAGGGAAAGCGGGAACGCTGCCTCATTTTTTATGTCTGCATACATAATGGATGCCATGTGTTCCATGACACCTTTTCCCTTAATGAGTTGGAGTTGGGATCCATCGGAGACTGAGCCTATCCATGTCTATCATTCCAAGCTTCGGGAGGACAAGGCCTCAGATTTTATATATGAAATCTCCAATTGGGTAATGGTACCGATGCATGTCGCCATCTTCGGTAATCCACCACCTCGAATCTCAGATATCATTGCGCCAAATTTGAGCAGGGTGGTCGACTGGTACGTGGAGGAAGAGTTTTCATACATCATGGTTTTCGACACTTCTGTCCCTCCACATGCTCTACCATTATTTATACCCAATAGTTTGGCCTGTCGCAAGATCGCCATGCAAACCGTGATCGGTGGCATAAGTAAAGAGATGAAGGGGTTTTCAAAAAAGGTATGGCCACCTTTCCCCATCCATTTAAACACCTATTCTTTATTATATTTTGGGCATGCAAAGGTTGAGGTAGCAGCCTTAGAAGATATAAAATTAGTCAATATTGAATTCAAGAAACACGACCCACAGAGGGTCGTGAGTAATCACTTAGCTAGCTGCGGCCTTAAAAGATTTGAGCACGAAAATTCACCTCATGATGATATTTTCCAAGGCGTGAGATCGTATGCCAAGGTTTTGGCTCAGATACAAGCCCTATCGCCTGAAGAGAGGGATGATGTTTCCAAATTCCAAGAACATAGGCGGAGCTGCCTTCCCCCAGTATTACGGAGCGAGAATCCAACAACCGTAGAGGTGCAAAAAACAAAAGCCAAAGGATCTAAAGATTCAAAACCCGGCCAAGAAGAACAACGAGATAAAGAAGAGCAAACTGGGGGGCCGAAATAGGAAGTTGAGGCTTCTGATCCTCCAAGTGAGCCAACTTCAGTCGTTACTCCATGGAAATCATCTAAACAGGTCAGTAATCCCATTGTTTATGTTACTCCCCTGCAGTCGACAAAGGGAATACCAGATGCAAGTTGGATTTTTGGTGAAGAATTAGCACCGATATCAGTGGAAGAGATACCTCTGAATGAATTCTTCTTTGATAAGAAGAGAAAGGCTATCGTTAAACAGGAATTTTATCAAGAGGCAGGTAAGGTAGCCAAGAAATTCAAAATCTTAGTCGATGGAAAAGATGTGAAGAAGCAAGAATTTGCGACTCAAATAGCAGGAACATTGGGGGATTTCGCTACAGCCAACCACTATTCAGTCGGGACCCTAAAGTATCAGCTGAAGTGAAAAAATCGTTTAATCAAAACATTAGAGGCTAAACTAGCTACAACAGAGGCCACTGCCATAGACCAGGCGAATACAGGTTTGGAAGAAACTAGAGCAGTTGATCAAAAGGAAATTGAGTGGCTCAAAGCCGACCTCGAACAGACGTAGTTGATGGCTCAGACAAGTCAGACACAGGTAGACCAACAAAGAGAATTGATATAACAGCTACAAGTCAAATTAGACTTCGCCGAAAGCCAAGTAATTGATATTGGGATATTTCAATCCCAAGCTATAGAGATCAGAAAAATAATGTCGACATCTCAACAAGGCATACTTGCTAAGGTAGAAACGATTCAAAGAAACTGCCAACTCATTGATCGAGTCTTGGAAAACCTCACTCTCAGAGAAAAAGACATTGGGGTGGCCCGAATTGCTTTCCAGGAGGCTATTATAGCCACGGCGAGAAGGGAGACAAGCAGTAGTTCTAGGTTTTCTATCTCGGAGCAGACCCGAGGTAACATCTTGTTGAAAGAATGGGAGCGTGACATATCCGAAGGCATACAGCAAGCTAGAGAGATAAGAAAGTCTTTGAATAAACCTTCAGTTTTCTAGATGGAAGTTGGTTGGGTTCCGACGATGAAGGTAGCACCGAAACACTAGGCCAAATCAATACAGCCAAACATCTGCTCAAGATCAAGGAAAATGAAGAAAGAGAATTGGTCGAAATATCACAAATAACCTAGATGGACATAGTCCAAATAGATAAATGGTTGATTAAACCGAGTGTACAATTATGTTCTGTCAATGCCAAATACCAACAGGTGGAGGAAAAGTTGCCAAGATTGGCGAAGGATTGTTACACCTTCGAGGCCAACAATCAAGCAAAACCTTCTAAGTTAATATCCCAGCTGGTGGAGAAGTGCATCATTTGTACAGAGCAGGCAAAGAGGCAGGATTTCGGTACCAAATAAGGACAGAAACCAAAAATTGAAACGATTAGTCTCCTTTATTGTAACCGAAAACTGTTGGAACGTTTGAGATTCCATACAATAGAAATATGTATAAATATACATTTTGTAGAAAGAACAAGGGTTGGACCTTTTTGGTCGATTGTAATAGAGGCTATCTTCTTTTTGAATTAATACAAAGAAATCCGAAGAATCCTGATTCTGTCACAACTGTGCTATGAGTTTGTTCTCTTTGTTATTCATATTCAATTTTATTTCGCTTATATGCATCTGATGAATGTTGCACTGCAATTTAGTAAAACTTCTACTGTGGTGGTTAAATTTTATTCATCTATATCGTTTACAATTTTTCCTCTGTATCGGCTAACAGTAGATACAAGACCTGTGAACCTTTAAGTTGTCATACTTTATGCTTCGTCATATTCCTCCTCATTCTATTTTCTTCCTCTGTTTAAGGAGTGAGATTCTCCCTTGATAGGATCCTTACTTTATAAACAGCTAAATGTTTTTCTCATATTTCACACACTTTCTATTTCAAATATAACACAGTTACGGAAAAAGGCCTTTGGTTTGCATTTTGTCTTTAACATTGATTTCAAAGTTCTCTTTATAAGATCAATTTGATACAGCATAAAAAAAAATTCAGATTTCTTTTAAATTTTTTGTTCCTCTATGACTGTTCCCGTTGTAAGAAAACCTAATATTGAACCCGGTTTACCAGACCAAACCCATATCGCTTTAAATATTTTTTATACTATACTTAAAACAGCCACCACCCGGATAGAACTTGAACGTTCATGGGCTACAATTGAACGGGATATAACCATCCAGGAACATGTGGAAGCTAGACAACGACAACCTAGAAATCAACCCTAGCTTCCTTTCCCGAAGTTATACTCTCTTCCCTTTTTACACCTTACTAACTTTCGGATGCCTAGACACTGTACTTTTAAAATCCTTAAGTACAGACTCTGGAACAACAATTCCCACACTCCCCAGCTCATCTGACATTGGACAAACTTCGTGAGATATTTTGGAATAGAGTCGCCCTTCTCCATCTTGATCTCCTTGAGTTTATCTTTGAGCGCCAATTTCCTATGGTCGTTGTTGTTTTGGAATAGATATGTCGAAGCCTTCCACATTGCATATGGTGTGGATTTCCCATATAGGTTTTAGACAATGTTGTCTTGTACTCCCTCCAACTGGATCCTCCTCGCCTTTGCCACTTTCTTTTTCCATGCATCAAGATTTGCAGTATCTGGCTTGGGAACATCCTTGTCAATGAATTCCTTCAAGCCATTGTCTTCGAGTACTGCCTCCATCCTGTCCTTCGAAGAAATGTAGTTCAAGATTCCCTTGAGTGCATACTCTAACCTCAATCCATTGAAATCCATTTCGATATTGAATCAGCTGTAGCACCAAGAAAGTCTTTCTGCAAATTGAAATTCTATCCAATCACAAACTCAACTTCTGCAATCTTCTACGCTCTGATACCATGTAGAAATTTTAATACAAAATATGTATTGCATGGATTCTCCTGATCTAACAATTATATGCCATTGTTAAATACATAATCACTTCTACTAAAATTCTTGTGGAATTTAAAACACGATTGCCAATTGCAATATCAAGAAGAAAGATCAATCACACATAACACAGATGTTTTATCGGGAAAGCATAAAGCTAAAAACCCCAATATCATATATTATGTATATCATGGATCATGAAACAATATCATACAAAAATCTAATCCAAGAGATCTCAGTACAATATACAATCGTCTCACATTGTCATACAAAAATTAGCAAATACATGTGTCAATTCTCTGCCTCCAGACAGCCTGCCTCCTCTACGCAATCCCTGCAATGAAAACCCTGCAAATGAATTCGAATTCCTCTTGCCTAGGTTGCACATTTATCATGGTCACATCCACTGTGTGTGTGATTGCATGAGTGCACTTCACTAAAATCACAATTGATAGCCAAACTGTCCCTTTCACATGTTATCTCAACTGGGTCTCCACTGGATCTGACATGCATGTAGTTAACAGTGGTAAATCTTCATTTGCATGTGAGTTCACTAATTGTGAATTAATTAATAATTAATTCACTGAACTCTCACTAGTGTAAGTTCAGTTACAACTAGTACAATTGAGCTTAACTCACTTAACTGAGTTAAACTACTTCACAAATCACATAACTACACTTATAACTCGGTTACAACTTCAAGTCACTTAGTTACAACTAATTTGACTTCCATGTCCCACCAGTCAACCTTTGAACTCAAATTTCCTATAGCTAATTGATTTGCCATTTCAGTTAATTATTTCAAGTAATTATGAGATAATAGATTAATATTTATTGTCCAATTTATTTAAGGGAAAAATAAATTAGACACACATTTCTTGTTGACTTTTCAACAAAATGTATAATGGAGATTCAATGATCCATTTTTTTCACTCCATTGAGATTATATCAATAGCCTTGGGGTCTTGCAATCAAAGGGGGTTAAATATAAAAGGGATAGATTTGTAATTTGAAGATTCTTGGATCACGAGTGTTATTGGCTTATGATCTGAGATAACTAAGGGAATAATTTAAGAGGAAATGATATTGTTTTCTAGAAGGAATTCACTTTGAATAAGAAATTGATCCAAATGCAAAGCAATCTAGCCTAGACCTAGTCTATTTGATGAGGTAAATTTTCCTTTTATTGAATTGATATCTAATAGATCCCACTTTTCTATGAGATCCTCCATTTTTTATCAAAATGGGTCTTTGACAATACTTCCTCCTCACTTGTCTTTTCTACTTAGAGTTACATTAAAGTCTCTTGCTATAATACTCTTTCCTTTAGGGCCATAATAGAAGACCAACAAATTTAGTTTTCCCTGTAGACCACTGGCATATAAACATTGAATACATTAATATGATTTCCTATCTGTTGGTGTGTAAAACTCTACAAGATCCAATATTGTGTTTGATATGTGTATTATAGGAGGAGGAAAGGATTGTTCCATAAAGTGCACAGTCCACTACATGCACCCCTTGACCTATTTGTTATCCCTTCACAATTGTTCCATTGCATCTTGTTTGTTGCTAATGATTTTGAAGCTTCCAATTTGGTCTCCTAGAGAATGAGGATGGTGGGTTTTTCTTATTTGACAAGATGTCTCATCGCTTCTTCTTTGTACCTACTTCCCAAACCTTTACAATTATAGAAGACAACAATCATTATTTCCTTGGAGGTTTTTGGCTCTCGCCTTGTGTCAGAGAAGTTACACCTATATTCTTGATATTTCTTGATCCCGTGCCTAAGGACCTTTCTATAGTTGTTTTGATGCCCAAATATTTTTCTTTATCTCTAAATCCTTTCTTTTTTATTTGGGTAGTTTCATGCCTTCTTTTTTAGGAAATTTTTCCTATGCTTCATCATCCTCCTTTTCTTCTTCTTCCCATTTACTTATGATCCTTTTTCCTATTCAAAATGCCTAAGGGAAAATGTTTATTTTCAGTTGTGTTATCGATTTCTTCCATCTGATATGATAAGACATCCTCATTATCCATTCGAGACAAGGGTTCCCAATTCTTAGTCTCAACAGGCGTGTTGGGTGGAAATGATGTAAATGAAGAGAGAATTGAGATATATAGTATTTTAGAAAAAGGGTATTAGCTCTTCATGTGAGATGATTGCATTCCTATTAGATTGAAGAATCATGCTACCCCACTTTCTTCGATCTGGTGACCTTGGTGCTTGGATTGGATGATTTTCAAGAGGGTGCAATCTCTTGAGGATACAAGAATGCCTAGTTAGAGCTAGAAGAATCCAACGATCCTGAAGTTGAAGGGGATAACTTAGGATTTTTTGAGGTTTTTGTTTGCTTCACATTCATATTTTTCTTCATTGTTTTCCACTAATCTTCCTTGTCTAGAACTGGTTGTCTGACTTGGGTGTTTTTTCTGTAATCCTTTGCAAAGTGATTGTATTTGTTATAGGTCTTGCATTTGAAGGGAAAGTGATTATTGTCTAAAGGATGGGTATGCTTCCATTTATCCAAGGTCAAAAAAATTGATTATGGTAGTCACTTTTCTACATCCACCTCCACACATATTCTCACACGAGAAAGAATACCATATTTTGGCTCAGATGTGTCTATGCAGTGACCTAGATTATCCCTAATGCTCTGTATTGTGTATTCATTATAATTGTGTAAAGGAAGGCGATGGAGTCTAACCTAGACACATACTACTGATGGGACATCATGTTTGGGGTCAAAATTTGGTATCCATTGATTTAAGTACATTCCCCTAGTTGCGAAGAAGTGTGAACAATTCTTGAATATGAAATCCATGTCTTCTTTGGCTTCAAACATAAATGCATAGAAATACATGCCACATAAATAATGGGTTAGAATCCCTTTGATCAACACCTACCAATTTTTCTAAACCCAATTTACCATGGATCTGGGTGAAGGTCGTATTCCAATAAATTGTATGATCAAGCCATGTTCTGCCAAAGCCAAATCCATATGTTGAGAGGATTACGAAACTTTCGGGATGCTCTCTATATTCCTCACAAATTGAGAAGGCTAAGGTTTTTAGGCCATTATAAGGGTAAAAACAAAATCCATGAAGGCTAGGGATTCATGATCTAGAGAGGAAGGCCACCCCCCTCCAGAATCAAGATCCATGATTGAACACTAAGCTTGATATAATGCACTCTCTTGAGCTCAAAGGCACGCCATGATATATTTTTCATATGCCTCTTGATGTTATATAACATATTATTATAACCAATTGATTAAATGCATCATATTTTAAACTTGTTATTAATATTGATAAAATTAAAATTATGATAGTTAAATCTAACAAAATAATTATTCCTCCAGTTTTATATAGTGATAACATCTTTCATATTAAATCATGAAAACAATTATAAATCAAATTTGATTAAATCTTCTCTTAAACCACGAAAACAAATCTATATTTTATCTTGATTATAAAAAGAGATAAAAGGACCTTCAACTGGAGTGATGATACTAGTTATTCATATTAATCATAAAAGAAGATGTGAGATGCAAATCTTACACATAAAAATGATTCTAATTCATTTAAGAGATTGAAGTTCTAAAGTGATCTCGATGATACTAGTTGTTAATATTAAGCATAGAAGAAGAGACACCATGCAGATCTTACACGTAAAAATGATTCTTAATTCATTTAGGAGCTTGAGGTTCCAAAAAAAATTAATTTTGTTTTCAAGATGATGGTCATATATCGTCGTTAACTTTTCGTATTCAACGTCATAAAATGAAGAAAAATGATTTGGTATTGTATTAACATTTTGGAATTATCGAAAGTTAGTGATAACTGATAATGCATGAATATACATGTTAAACACATCTGTGAAATTACCACTAATTATGCTTTTACTATTTACTTATACCAAAATTTGAGTTACAATTAGTTTAGCATTTAAATTATGTTAACCACAAATTACTTTCTAAATTTGTAGAGATTACTCTCTAAAGTTTTAAGTAAGAGGAATACAATAAAAGAGTAGAATCGACAATAAAAATATTAGAGTTTAATCCCTAATAAAAATATTAAAATTAGTGGAGTAGAAAGGATAATATAATGGCACATCCACAACATAAATTTGAAATAAAACATGTACATATCACTTTTTGTTTCTATCACCTTGATTATCTTCATCGCTTTCCGTGATAATATTGTTTCTCTCAAAACATGTTTTGATCTCAGATTTTGTCTTGGTATGAACCATCATTCCCTATCCAACACATATGGGTAAAAAAACACTTGGTTGCAATGTTTTGGGAAAACTTAAGGCTCCTTCTTTTCATCCCACATATTCTTAGAGTTAATACATATCATATCACTTTCACAACCTTCCTTTACATTTCTTTGATCAAATATATCCAACCACTTGCATTTAAAAATAGCACATTAAAAAGTTGAAAAGTCCACTTGCATGATCTCATGTATCTTTCTAATGTAACCTAACTTTCCCTCTAATAGGTTTTGATCACAATGGCTAGAATGACTAAATTGGTTGAAATTGACTTCCACTCCACATCATTGGCATCCTTAGTTCAAAAATGATGTCCATATGCCCACATAGATGGGAAGAAATGCACCCATAAAAATGAAAACAAAGAACATTGTCATATGTCTAGTAACCTCAACAATAAAAACATGATACATGTTATAATTCAAACATAAATTATAAAATGAACAATTGACATATATATATTATTACATAATTGTTGCACTCAATCCTTATGTCTAGTGCATCCTTTTCGCCACACAGGTAATGATCAGACACACCATATTTCTATTTTTGGTTAAGGAATTAGGGTTGTTGACTAATCCAGGTCATTGGGTTAGGGTTTTGGATGTTGTTGGCTCCTATATGTATATTGTATTGTAAACAATGTACGATTATGAATGAATATAGAATATGTTGGTTTCTCGGTTTGGGTTTCCAGGGGACAAATATCTGTGCAATGTTTGTATTTTTCATTGTATCATTTATGTTCTTTTACTGAAAATTTGTTTGTAGATAATTGTACAAGTTTAAAATCTACAATAATTTCCCATAATTATTTCAATTCATTTGGAGATAGACATTCATTATTTTCACTTGTCTTCTACCAAGAACTGTAAGAACCATCATAAGATGTTCATTCTTCATGGACAACCATGGGGGGGTATTGTTATTGAACACTACCAGTAGCCAAACAAAAAATTTGGTGTCTTTTAGGGAATGTGGGTCAACTTCATCTATGGATATTCTCACTTGAAGGATTCATACTTCATCCTTGAATTTATTAGGCCATGTATCCTCTATATGCTTTATGGCTATTGAATCCACCATGATCTACATAAGTCTTGGCTTACTTCGGTATGATCATGTCACACATGCAACGTGACTAATTGTTTATAGGGGAAAATACTTTGAATTGATATTGTAGGCATGTGCCTTAATATCTTACGAAGAGGACCGTTTTTATCCCTTTTTTTTAATTTTTTGATACTTGTCATGCCCACATTTTATAGATATCTCTTTGTTCATGTATTCACCTTTGTAAATAATACATCGATTTAGACAAGCATGATACGATATGTACTTCACACCTAACCCTTTCAATAGTTTATTTGCCTCTTCACAGTTATTGGGACATTACCACTTGGAACTACCTTATCTTTGAATAGCCTGCAATTAGCGAGTAAAATAAAAGTACACTACCATTAAGCATGCATAAAATCCTTTGTGTTGTTGATCATGTGAAAAAATTCATGAAAATATAGGGGACTTAATGATTAGTTACCTTAGTAGTGTCGAAAAACATGCATCTAACATACCATACATCGATCGTTTTTTAGTTGTATAATGACACAATTGTCGCTAGTTAGGTAGACATTAATCCATGTCCAAAGAGAGGGATGGTGGAAATAAGTTTTGGGCTTTCAAAGAAGGTATAAATATGCACATTATCCTTGAGCTCATGTTGTTGAAATTCATATAACAACATTCCCTCAAACGCATGGGTATGCCATAAGAAATCATCCATACCAACCTATGTATCATTGTTTTTGTCCCCAACTTGAAGAACTAATGCTAATGTAGATGTTCTTAAATTAGTGACTCAAGACATAGTTGAAATCATCCAACCATGCTTGGTATGCTTCCTCTATGACTTGTGCCCACTTATCAACCTTCTCTGAAATTGACATTGCAGTGGAGTGCAATGGTAGATGATAGACATGTTTCTTCTCATCTAAATCCTGATTGTAAAAATATTGAACATTAAATCAATGATATTAGTAAACACAAATAATTTAGTATGTTCACCCATTAGACCAAACATATATTAGAAGAATAGGAAAATTTTCCAATTCACGTGCAATCAATGACTTATGGACACAATTTCCTGATACATGCCCATGTATAGTATTGTTAAGCTTATGTTTTCTAGAAACAAGGGAAATTGTATATAAATATATTTATGTCAATCCTTGTGTTATCAAATAGACATTTCTTGTTTATGGGTTGCAATGATACCAAATGAAATGAATACTTCAATCCCTGGTAGCAGAATATTCTTAAATAGAATTTTTGTACCAATGTAATACCATGTATTATTCACCATTTTAACTTTACAAATTGTCTTGGCTTGGTATTTTATTAATTTGCAACAGAGTAAACTTCTTTCCACATAAATTATGAATTTTAAATGGGGTCGAAGGCCTGATTTTGGTCAATGACTTGGAGATTAGAGAAACATTGAAAAAAAAGAATGAGTGTAGGAAAAGGCCAAATTAGTCAAGGTCTAATAAAATGTATGGCCAAAGCCCAAGATCAGTTGTAGCTTTGCTACTAAATGAAATGAACCAAGTTCATTTACTAAATATGAGATGAACAACTTAGTTTATAAACTGAATATCCAAAATAGATAGAATAACATAAAATAATCCACATGAATTAAAATATTATATTTAATATGAAAATATGAAAGATAGATGATGTGAGTTACAATAATGAGTGGCCTTGGCATTTACAGGCCTCAAGGTGACCTTTCACGTAAAGCTATGTTTTTATGTGATGCACCTTTTAATAATTATATTACTATCCTAAGTTCCATAGTTTAGGTATGTGTTTCTAAGTTATTTTTATTTTTATATATGTAATAATAACAATACAATTAACAAAGGCTATGAGTAGCTTAGTCCTTGTGTGTTTATAGCATACTTTGAAAAACATGGCATTTAAAGCACAAATAAACTATATTGATTGAAAGGTATATAAAATCAAATATGACTAAAAGGTAGATGATTTTTAACCCTGAGATCATACATTATTTTTATAATTAAAATGTCTAACTCAAATATAAGAACATAAATATAACAATTTTCAATATACACTAAATATTGTATGATGGAATCAAGTTCTCCATAAAAAGTCTATTCATATTTTTATGAATATAAATCCATTGTTTAGACTACCAAATATAAGCTCTATATGTTCACAGCTATTATGGCATTACTATACATGTCAAGACCATGTGTAAATATAAAGGTTATATAACACATGTAAATAATAGATGTAAATACAAAGGTTATATATAAATGTAATATCAAACAACTTTTATTTCTTAAGTAAAGTGTAGTATTTGGACATGCCAGGCTTGATTGGAGAGAAATTATATTCAATAACTTAACTTGCTAACATAACCAAATTTGTATACTTTGAACAATGAGAAATAATGGTAAAAAAAATAATTAATTCATCAACATGAATGTTATGCAATGGGTATTTTCTTCATTACGGGTATTTTCTTCATCACTAAGAATTTCCATGTTATATAATAGATGTAAATACAAAGGTTATATATAAATGTAATATCAAAATATATATAAATGTAATATCAAACAAAGGTTATATATAAATGTAATATCAAACAAAGGTTATATATAATACAAAGATTATATAAAAATGTAATATCAAACAAAGGTTATATATAATACAAAGGTTATATATAAATGTAATATCACGGGTATAATAGATGTAAATACAAAGGTTATATATAAATGTAATATCAAACAACTTTTATTTCTTAAGTAAAGTGTAGTATTTGGACATGCCAGGCTTGATTGGAGAGAAATTATATTCAATAACTTAACTTGCTAATATAACCAAATTTGTATACTTTGAACAATGAGAAATAATGGTAAAAAAAATAATTAATTCATCAACATGAATGTTATGCAATGGGTATTTTCTTATCACGGGTATTTTCTTCATCACTAGGAATTTCCATAAGCTTGTTAGTGCTAAAGACACATACTCCATAAGTATATAAGCATATTCCTATAAAAATACATATAAAAAATGATATAAAAAAATGGGCAGTTAGTCAATAACATGAAAATGACTAGTTTATTTGTATTTAGAAATTAACTTCTGAAGCGCTAGAGCTTGAATTCACTTCAATCTTCTTCCACAAAATGATATACATAATATGTGTTGTGTCTATATGATTGGAATACTTTATTGCAAAAATTAAGAATAGAGTCCAACAGCGCATCAAACAATAAATGAGGTTGTAATCCCAACTCAATCAACTTCATATGTTTTTCATTGAAATAGTGTTTCTTAGCCTCAACATGAGGATTAGGAATGTTGATAGTTATGACCTCCAAGCTTAGCTTCTCAATAGCCTTTATAACAATTTATGCTAGGTCATTCACAAAAAATTGCTTAGTAATTTGATTAAAAACTTTGAACTCTTTGAGAATCGCAGTGGAAATTTCTTGTTTCTAGTATATCTAGATATCCCCAAGTTTACAACAACAAATTATTTAACATAAAATCTTCTATATCACTTCAACAAATATAAAATCGTCTATATCAGTTCAACAAAGGAAGAAGATGCACTTTTGACTATATGTAACTTAGGAAGTTCTAATAGATATTTTTGATGAGCACATCTCATCAAAGGAAAAATAAATAAAAATTGGTTATCTACTTCAAAGTCTACACAGTAAAATGTTTCATGACAATGCGAAAAAGAAGGATCTTAGAATAGTTATTTGTTAAAGTTAATTAAAAACAATAAACACCTAAGTCTACATTGTGGATATCGTTTATTTTTTAAGTTGATTTTAGTGTCTTTATTATATTAAAGGAAGACTATGATTATGTAGACTTAGGTCTATTTCCAATGTAAATAGTGCAGAGATAGTTATTGATCCTTGGGTTTGAGTACATTCAAGATAGTTAAATATATATTTTGATTTCAAACTTTGAAATATCAAATATATAATTTTTTTTCTGGGAGAAAAAACAATAAACGTGTACCAATTAATTTAGTAATTAGTTTTTTCTCAAAACATTCTACATAAAATTTCATATTTATGCAAAACAAAGGACCAGGAAAAAAAGAGGAAAGTAAAATAAAGAAAAACATATAGAAAATCCACAAGAAGAAAAAATGGGAAATGGGGCAAATCCATACAGTTTATTATTTAGAAGTATGTGAGGTTGCTTTCTAAATTGTATTGAAATCCAAACTTCATTTGTACTCCCTCGGAGACCAATTACCTATTAGAAGAGTCTATGTTGTCATGTAGTTGTGTCATTCACATATATAATAATATTTAGGTATCAAGAATATTCAATCTTGGATATTATCTTTTCTATCTTTAGGGAGGACAAGCCCTAGGGACTACTATCTTACTATTTTTATTTGTTGTTTTGTCAAGTCCAATTGATCTATTGATATTATTTCTTTCTTTCTTTATTCTCTAACGAACATTAAAAATTATGAACAATTTTTAATGTTTGTAAGAGAATAAAGAAAGAAAAAAATTGCATTAATAGATAAATTGGACTTGACAATACAAAAAATAAAAATAGCAAGATAGTAGATATATATAATGAAAAAAATATATATTCCAAAAAAGGTAAAATGTGCATATTATTGTCCTGTGTAGGACTATCCATCTCATATCCAATTACACTTTTTAGTTCAAAAAACTACAGGCCTACAAGCCCCATGTATCTCATATTTCTTAACTTTCCATTCCTACTTCTATTTGAGCAAAGATTTACATTAAAAACCAACATTTTGTCCCAAAAAATCTACATAACCTAGAGCAAAAAAGGCATTTCTTCATAAAACTATCCATCAAAAAATTCTTGGATAAAAAAGGCACCCTCCTCCAGTGTTAAGGCTTCATTGGAAATCTTGTCGGCCAAAACCTTTAGTTCTCTATATATATGGTTAAAAGAGTACCACTCTAGCTTTCCTAGAAAGGAATAGAACTATCTCATTAAAGGTTGAAGTCGCCCCACCTAAAGTTGATAATTTCCTTTGACCCAATCAATTGTGGCTCGAGAGTCTCCAAGAACCTGAGTCTTCCTCAGTTTTAACATGTCGACCTAAAAAGACAATTCTCAAAGGGCGGAAAGTTTTACTTTCATGTTCGCCCCTTTACCAGGCGCATATATTATTTTGAAATAATGAGAGTTGGTTATGAAAATAAGCTCCCCTACTCCACATATAGAAGGGTACCCCTAGCAGGCCCCATCACAATAGCCCCAAGGAACTGTGGTTAACCAAGTCGGTTCACCAGGTAAACACCCATCGACTAACAACTACATTGTAGGTTTACTGATTTAAGGGATTTGTTCTCCGACCAGAACTCCACAATGAGATCGTTGATCAGTCTAACCACTACTTCTGTAGGTAAAAAGTAATCCTGAAAAACTAAAACATTCTTGGACCACCACAAGAAGTAAACTAAAAAGAAAGGGAGTGACATAAATTCTTTAATCTCTAGGTCCTCCTTCAATGACTTCAACCATCCTGCCAAATCACCTCCTAGAAAATGAGAGTGAATTTTGAATTCCTTTATTAGGCCCTACCATACATGTTGTGTGTAAGGACATAAAATAAACAAGTGTTTCACTGATTCCATATCTAACTTGCACAGAGAGCACTTTTTGGGACTGATCCAACCTCTTTTCAAACCATTATCCCAAGTCAAGATCTTATTTTCCATCACCATCCATAGAAGGATATTTTCTTTATTTAGCGCATTGGTTTCCCATATAAATTTCCATCGTCGTTTCCTTTCCTCTTCAAAGGTTTCCTCCACTATCACTTGATAACCCAACTGCGTTGTGTAGGTGCCATTCTTCTCATTTGTTGACAAATATAGTGTGTCCTCTTCATCCTCCTGTAGTGTGATAAAATTGGAATTTAAAATATTTATATATCCCTCCCATAACTTTGTGTTCTCACCTACAAGCTCTAATAGATCAGTTGACTTCCACAAAATTCTACCAATGTTGTATATGTCTCAAATCAAGGCATCCCTCAATGTGAAAACTCCTATGTTATGTAGAGCATTCACTAATTATTCTGAGAGTTTGAAGCCCTCTTCTGAGTTTACCCAAGGATCTTCCCCAATACTAATACTTTTACCATTCCCCACATTCCAGACTAACCAGACGCCTAACAGTGGAAAGGCTTCGACCATTTCCTTCCAACAGATCGTATTGTTGTGTTGATTTCCTAGGCAATATGATCCATTCTACAAATGTGAGGCATGTGATGTACTTTGATGCCATTACGCTGCCCAATAAAAAATTGTTATGGATCAATCTCCATAAACAATTTGTTGCAAGAGACCTGCAAAACCAATAAAAAAATTTGATGCCCCAACCACCTAGCTCCTTGGGCATGGCTACCTTTAACCATTTCACTAATGGGACTCCACCTTTCTCCTTATTCTTGGACCATAGGAAATGAAACCAAAGTTTTTTTTTTATCTTGGTTGGGATACTTTTTGGTATTTTGGCAATTGATGTTGAGTACACATGGATGTTGCTTGATCTGAAAATCTCAAGTTACCAATCTAACCATTAGTCCTTCATTTATAACAAATAATTTTTAGTTTTTCCAAGATATTTAATTTGAAAGTGCAACTCGCATTTCTATGTGATTAGCTTCACTTAAATAAACTTTTATACTTGTGAAATTAACTTGCATAATCACTCTTCATTAGTGAATTGTGAGATGTAAAAAAGAGATGGAGAGAGAGAGAGAGAG
>SNQJ01S0172146.1:7672-20467 GCA_010110895.2 Picea sitchensis
CAATACATGAGATGGACCACACTGCGGCAAGAGAGGGGCCAAGCAGTTATGGAGTTCACCAATACCTTCCATACCTTATGCACCAAGCTGTGTATCAAAGACTCCGAATGAATTTTGGGTTTGAAATATCGTGGGGCTCTACATAGATACATCCAAACTAAAATGGATTTTCTGGACATCTCATCACTTGGTGATGCTTATTGATATGATTTTAAAATCGAGCAGAAATTTAAGCACCAGAACAAACAAGACTTCAGGTTTGCAAATACACAAAAACCAAAGTATGATAAAGACGACACTAACAAACAGTCTTTCGAAAACTAGTCCAAGCCACAGGAAAATAAGGGTCATGGAAAGACGAAGAAGGACATTGAAAAATGGTGTTATTTCCACAAAAGCCCTTGGCACAACACTGATGAATGTCGCTCAAAAAAGTCATTGGTGGCCGAGATCAAAGACAAGGAGGTGAACCCTGATTTGGAATTTGATTCATAAAATAATGATAGAAGACAAATCATCGATGCAGACCCCATTGTTATTGTCGCAAACACAACAATTCAACCATAAGAACAAACAAATCCTGAAGATGGGGAGCACCTTTTTCATTCACAGATGGGGCTGAAGGGGACCCCACTGTATTTTATTTTTGATAGTGGAAGCCAAATCACATAGATCCATAAGGATCTCAGATCCAACATACTCATAAGACTAATACACCCTAGGTTTGATTATCTAGATATGCATCTATTTGTTATGACATTATTTTGACCTTATAAACATCTAGGTGGTATGTTGAAATCATACTAACCATTGGTCAAAATTATCAAGGCTCATTAAAGATGACTTTATAGAGCTTATTCTCTAACTTAGATTTATGTCAAGATAACATATTATCTTAGTACCGAAGACAGGTTGAAGAAATAACTTGCCATATTGAGAGAAGGAGAGTTGAAAGAAAAGAAACACACTCATACACCAGACACCAGTGAGACGTACGCTAGGATATCGTGGCCTCCAGAGGGGATCCACTTTCACTACACCCAGGTGACCGCCGCCTCAACAATGGACACCTTATCAGGGACCACCGCATCAGCAACAACAACAGTTTAGGCCTGTTCAGCAGAACGGACCTGGGTTCCAGGCCGTTGGGACGTCATCTTCTACTTCGAGTACTAGGACTACTGGGGCAAATAAGGGGTGTTGGACATGTGGGGAGCCACAATACCAGCGCGACTGTTCTGTGGAGAGGACCCGAGCATCCGGATCAATAGGACCCACTACCATGGGAGATATGGGCAAGGCCCATCAGATTCATGCAGTGGTGAATAACCGCTAGGCAGAGCACCAGTTGACTGTGCTCAAGACGACAGGTACTGTCACTGACCAGACCCTTAGTATTTTGATAGATCCCGGTGCTACCAAAACTTTCATTTCTGGTGCAACGCTAAAAAGGATTAAGGTAAAGGAAGTTGAACAAGATGAGTTTAGCTTCATGGAGATGGCCTCGGGAGCCAAATAGAAGGTTGGATGAAAGGTTACGAGCTGTGCCCTTAACCTGGGAAATTTTGTCACAAGGGCCAACCTATACATCATGATCCTAGGATCTTATGATGTCATTATTGGTATGGATTGGTTGGAATCGCATGACGCGATACTGAACTATAAGACAAAATGGTTGACCTTGGTCGATGATGAGGGACAAAGACATGTGATTGTAGGATGGAACCAGGGAGTTTCCCTAAGGTTTGTCTCTTCCTTAAAATTACGGAAGAGTATGCGCAAAGGATGCAAGATTTATGAGATCCTTGCGTTAAATGAGAAGGGAGTAGCGGAAGGTCTAGAACACCTTCCGGTGGTGAAGGAGTTTATGGACGTATTTCCAGAGGAGTTACCTAGGATGCCGCCAGAGAGGGAATTGGAGTTTACCATAGACCTAAAACCGGGGACCTAACCGATAGCAAGAATGCCTTATTGGGTGTCGAACCTAGAGTTACAAGAGTTGAAAATGCAACTGAAGGAGTTGTTGGACCTGGGACTGATATGCCCTAGCGTGTCACCGTGGGGTGCACCGGTTATTTTCATATGAAAGGAGGACAGATCATGGAGGCTCTGCATTGACTACCATCAACTGAACAAGGCCATGATCAAGAACCAGTATCCCTTGCCGAGAATTGATGATCTGTTCGATCAAATGAAGGGTGCTACGGTGTTCTCCAAGATCGATTTGTGATCAGGGTATCACCAGTTATGGATCAAGGAGGATGACATCCATAATACCACCTTTAAGACGAGGTTTGGACATTACGAGTTTACTATTTTACCATTTGGACTGACAAACGCCCCAGGGGTATTTATGGGTTTGATGAATGGGGTGTTCCGCGAGTACTTGGACAAGTTCGTCCAAGTGTTCATTGATGATATTTTGATTTACTCTCGTACGATGGAGGAGCATGACAAGCACTTGCACTTGGTACTACAGTGTCTACGAGAGCACAAATTGTATGGGAAATTGTCCAAATGCTCTTTTTATCAATCGAGGATTCACTACTTAGGGCATGTCATCTTTTGCGAAGGCATTGTTGTGGATCCAGCCAAGGTTGAGGCTATTAGGGAATGGCTTGCGATGACGAATGTCACAGAAGTGCATAGCTTTATGGGTTTAGCAGGATACTATTGACAGTTTTTCGAGGTACTTTTGAAGATAGCAAATCTGATCACAGAATTGCAAAAGAAAAATAAGAAGCTTGTTTGGACCGAGAAATGCACGGAAGTATTTCGGAGGCTTAAGGAGTTTTTGACAACCGCGTCGATACTAAAGGTCCTTGACATGGATGCAAAATTCTTGGTATGCATAGACGCATCCAAGGAAGGCTTAGGTAGAGTCTTGATGCAAGACGAATGAGTAATCACTTACATTTCGAGGAAATTGAGAAGGCATGAAGAGAACTACGCGACAAAGAATTTGGATTTATTAGCCATCGTATATGCCTTGAAGGTTTGGAGACACTACCTTGTTGGATGAAAATTTGAACTAAATACTGACCATTGTGGACTACAACACATCTTTACGCAAAGAGACTTGAACGCGCGACAACGACATTGGTCAGAATTGCTTCGCGAGTACAAATTTGAGATCACTTACATAAAGGGAACAATGAACTGAGTGGCAGATGCATTGAGTTGGAGACCATGCATATTTTCGGTGTTGCCTCTTCAGACGAATCTACGTGAAAAGATTCTAACTTTACAATGTGGCGATGACTGGTACAAAGAGGTCGAGGGTTTTATCGGACAAAACACAATGATGGTACCAGGATTTGAGGGATTTTAATTTGATAGCGATGGTTTATTGAGGTTTAAAAGTTGGATTTATGTACTGCCAAACGACGAGTTGAGAATGTTGATCCTGAGCGAGGCTCATAGAGCAGTTTACACGGCTCACCCGGGAGTCACGAAGATGAGGGCAGACCTTAAACCCTTATTCTTCTAGAAGGGAATGAAGGTTGACATAGTCAACTATGTGGCCAGATGTCTAGAATGTTAGCAGGTAAAGGTTGAACATAGACACCCAGCATAATTACTACAACCACATGCCATTCCGAAATCGAAATGGGAAGTTATTTCGATGGATTTTATTGTTGGATTGCCACTAACAGCAAGGAGACATGACTCGATTTTCATAGTAGTAGACACTCTGACGAAGAGTGCTCACTTTATTCCTATGCGTATGACGTATCAGGCACTTGACAAAGCTAGAGTTTTCATCAGTGAGATTGTGAGGTTGCATGGCGTGCCTAAGAGGATTATATCCGATTGAGGATCGGTGTTTACTGGACGATTTTGGACGAGTTTCCAAGAGGCCTTAGGAACCCAACTTAACTTTAGTACTGCATATCACCCAGAGACTGACGGATAGACAGAATGAACGAACCAAACCTTGGAGGACATATTTCGCATGTACATGATGGACCAACAAAAGCGTTGGGAAGAATTTTATCCACTAGTAGAGTTCGCTTACAATAACAGTTACCAGAGCACCATTAAGATGGCGCCTTTCGAGTTTATTTACGGGCGAACGTGTCGGATGCCTATGAGTTGGGATCGACTTGAGGATAGGGTCCTGGTGGGACCAAAAGTGATCCAAGAAATGGAAGAGAAAATGCAAACAATAATTCAAGGTATTAAAGAAGCACAGGATCAACAAAAGAGTTATGCCGATGCGCACCGATTCGATCGTAGTTACGAGGTCGGCGATCGAGTCTTCTTGTGGGTTAAACCGCATAAGAGTTCGATTAAGTTTGGGAAGGGAGCTAAACTCTCTCCTAGGTTCATGGGACCTTTCAAGATTGTGGAGAGAAAGGGGCCCGTGGCCTATCAACTAGCCTTTCCTGATTCCTTGAGGCATATGCACGATGTTTTTCATGTATCTATTTTGAGACATTATATTAGTGATCCTACACATGTTATTGACATGAGTTCCTTACAGGTATTGGACGAGGGAGTGCTCACGGCTGAGCCCGTCCGTATCTTAGATCATTGCGTTTGACAGTTACGACGTCGAACAGTAGATCAGGTCAAGGCCCAGTGGGACAATTATAGTCTGCACTCAGGGACCTGGGAGGACGCATATGATATGCGCCAACAGTTTCCATTTTTGTTTGATAGATAGACATATGATACTATGATACACTTATTTCGGTATNCACCGAGAAAACTTATTCTTTGAGGACACTTGCTCGCAAGTGATCCATATTATTATGCCAATAAAACATTTGACTTTGATATTTATGCGTTATGGGTAGATGACATGTTGTTTTACTGCATTGTCATAAATAGGTGCTATTGACTCGGTTTTTCTGAGTGTGCAGGGTTTTGGACCTTGAGGATGCAGAGGCATCGATGAAACCCCTTGGACTCCGGATCGAGTCCGGGAGTGTGCTATTGGGGTTTTATTGTCTTACTGGAATATTAGTACATCTGATTAGATGATATGATGTGGATATGTTCTGACATGATTTCTTGATGATGCAGGTTGACGATAGCTTGCCGAATAGACTCACATATGGATTAAAGGGGCCACACACAACTACCAGAGAGGTTGAGGGAGAGGTGTGGACAACATCCCTGCCACAACCTACTAGCACTCCCGCTGTGGCTCGAACTATAGGTTAACGATTACCTAGTTCGAGAGGACCCACGATGCCATGAGGGTAGACTGCGACAGTCGCTCATGATGATTCTAAGGGGCACACAATAAGGTGGGGGCCTTATTCCTTAGAAGCCATTAGTCTCCCACAAGTTCACCTGGCGGAGTGTTGACTCCAGGGGTTATTGATGTCTACCAATCAGTCAAGAGGCGAGTGAAACCCTTGGATAGTGTGGTGTGTCCTGAAGGGCACGTCGTACAAAAGAAACACAAGAGGTGAGTGGCACCCTTGGAGCGCATGGTGCGTCCTGAAGGGCACGTCGCGCAAAGAAGAAAAAGAGGTGAGTGGCACCCTTGGAGCACGTAGTGCATTCTGAAGGGGCACATCGTGTTGATGATGTTAAAGGAACGAACCTAGATGGCCCTAAGACAAATATCTCATTAAGAAATTTTAAAACAACTTCCCTAATTAAAATGTCACCTAGTTCAAAATCTAAGTCCTAATACTAAAACTTCGCTAGGGGTAAAATTTTGTCTACCCTTAAGAAAATATCTCTATAAAAATAAAATAAAAAAGTTTAAAATAAAAAAAAAAACCACTTAAGTAATAATTGTGGTCTTCATAATTTTTTGGGTAAAATGAAGAGAGTAAGAACTTAAATAAAATATGTGGATAAAAGGTAAAGAAGAATTTAATTATTTAACTTGTGAAAGTGTAAAAAGATATTAAATTAATAATAAAAGGAAAAGCGGTTAAATTGCCCAACTGCCGTTTTTAGCTCTAGTAAAAAGGGGAAAGAGGGAAATTATAAAAATTAGGAAACTAGGGAATGGAGGTAACATAAAAAGGGAAAGAGGGGAACTTATGGTAAAAAGCGGGAGGTCAACTTAGTAAAGAATCTGCAATTAAGAACCTTCTAAATTGAACTAATTTAGCAACTTCATTTTAGGGAAAGTCTTCAAAACCTGTAAGGGAATCTAGGGACACCTAGGAGTAATTTTAGGAGTAACTCTAGGTGGGTGAGGGAAGTAAGACAATTTAATAAATTAAAGAAAATAATTATTGGAGGAATGTGGGGGATGAATGACACTTGTACGAAGGAGAATTTTTAGAAGATTTTATTTAAAACTTAAATTGAATGAGATTTAGAGAAAGATTGGAAGTTCTAAAACTCTATAAAAGAGAGGAAGGAGGAGGAAGAAAAGGAGATCAGATGTTAGAGTAACGGTATGCTGTCGGATTAGTGACTTGACTAATTTACTTGTGGGAGTTGGGATTTCCCATCTCGGAGAGGAGTGGTAGCTTGGCCTTGCGAGGCGATCTGGGAGCTAGACGTACCATCTGGATAGTGTGTGGCTCCTTTGTGTCTCGGGGGGATAAGGGGGAAGCAGAGTACCCCTAGCGTTGGCTGGGAGGTACCGGTGAGGTCTCGACGGTCTGCGAGCAGGAGCGGCATGGAGCGCACGGATGACACTCAGAGCAGGCGAACAGGAAACGGTACGCCTTTCGGTTGAATGATAGAATGTCATCGATGTGTGATTTAGATCTGCATGTGTTCTTAGTAGGAAAACTGATTGTTATTTTCTTGACTGAATTTTTATAGCTTAGCTGATTGATTATCTCGCGCCTTGATGTGTTTTATTAACCCAGCAAACTTGATCGTTGGTGAGGTTTTTCATGAGCTCGACATGTTTATATCCATTGTTATCTTGATTTACTTCGTCTTTATCTCGCTGGACATTCCTGCGTTTTCACATCATTGACTGCGTTTTATGTTGATGGATATTTGGCTTGCGCTTGTAACTCTGTTGGCCAGCAATCAACTGTCCCTTGGATTAATCATTTTCTCTTATAGTGAATAACTTTAGCACTTGTTGATGGACAGTGTCACTGCAGTAATCATTTCCCTTTAAGCTTTTAAACATTTTCAAATCGTATGATGGAAGGGACTCTGCATTAGTTGTTTACTTCTTAGTATACTAAACAATCTTTATATTTCAACTACATATTCCGTTATTTAGACAGCATTGGAATTTAATTAAATTGCATATTCCTTAACTAGTCAGCGCTAGATTTATTAACATGCACATTCCTGGATTGTGTCACCACGTTACACATGTCTTATTTGCAAAGTTGTACTTGTGTCTGCGATGGATTTCATTTGTTTAGTTTTGATCGATTGATGTGGAATAGCTTTTAAATTGATTGGAAATGTATAGAAATCTACTTACCATAGCGAATCTTACATTTAATAAGAAAATTCTTCTTAATGGTGTGTTCATTAGCATATAACTCTGCATGCTTATTTTAATTCTGTGTTTCTTATATTGACCATGCATTTAAAACTTACTCCGCATTTCAAATTAACTCAACCTTCCTTGTGTATATTAAAACCATGAGTTATATGCAACGATCGTTTTTAATGGATAGCTATTGATTTCAAATGGATTGAAATTTAGACATGTATATACATGTTGTGACTGTATATTGTTTATGGACAGTGCTGGATTTACGTAAATTTCCTATCCCTTAAACCAAACGACGCTGGCACCTTTAAGACTCGATGAAATTTACCTTTTGATAGCAGCCGATTGTGGTTGTTTTTCCAGCCTTTACTAATCACGCCCTTGATGAATGAGTCTGATTCTGGACAAATTAATTTCCTTCGCAGTTGGAACAATCTTTAATTATTAAAACTACTGGTCTGAGCCATCGACGACGATGGAATCATAGTCTTCTCAACAACTAAGCTTGTTCTGCCTTTTGGCATGTAGCAATATGCAGATTTAGAACCCCGCCAAAAAAAATTCCAGCGATTTTACAGGTAGCCTATCTCCTTAACGCTTGACAATAGTTTTACGTGTCTTTGGGTATAGAAGTCACTTTGTAAATAGAAGGAATGACCCTTGTTCGGGCAGTAACATCTAGTGACTGTTCCAATTGGCAGGAAGATAATTTTTGGCAATGATTTTGCAGAGCCTTAACCTTAGACAGTTGTACCCCTGTGTGCCTATTTTCGGATAGAATCTATCCTTGCGCCCTCTAATTTCCTTGCCATCCTAGTCCTGTCTGCCTTGCCCTTGGTTGTCGTGCCTTGCCCAAGTGTGTTGCACCGCCTTAAGTCCAATTTCATTTCTGCAATGTTTAATTTTCGGCACATCTCTCCTCTTGCGTTGGGCAACATTTCTCCCTAAATTACTCCCAACAACTAGTAATTTCTGTAAGCCAAACGATTCTGTATTAATGCTCGAGACATTACCCTTACCTGGATGCGAATGGTCTTAAACGCCTTTCATTGCAACTTTATTTATGCCAGGATTTTACTCTTGATAAATGCCAGGTCATATTGTTATCTATGCTCTAGAATTAATTACCTAGCTTTTTCTTTATTATAATGCCTCAATTATTTTACTATTTATTTAATGACAACATTTAGTATTTAGACTGTTACCTTTGTATAAAAAATCTATGATTTATTGGAGTGTGATTAGGAACATTTTAGAGGTGGCCCTACCAGTTGTATTAATGATATAAGGTGAATGGTGAGTAAGAATATGAGGGCATATTCTTAACCTTGCTAGGTGGGTTGAGTAGGATGTCTTGATATTAGATTATGGCTAAGATATAATTTATGCAAGCTAGTGTGATTAATTAATGATCCATTATATCCTTGAATAATTGGTCAAGGTCAAAGTTCAAATGCTTTTAGGAACCTTTTAACAATGAATTACCTTCAAGGCATACTGTAATAGTATAGTGAGAAATTTAATGAGATATTATGGTTCACTAAGGCCTTTGCCTTAATATAGATAACCTGGTTATTTGCTATATCAATGGTTATATTATTGTCTTGTTAATTGCTTTATTTGCTATATTAGTTTCCATTTTCTTATATTTTGATTAAATGTATTACCTTCAATGTAATATTATAATAGTAGTAACAAGTTAGTAATGATGCACTATCATAAAATGCTTTAATGTAGATAACCATGTAGTTAAAAATCTTGATGGTTATGTTATTGTATTTAGCTTAGAAGGCTTGGTCTATTGTGTTGGGCGGGTTATAGACGCCTCCATGTTCCTTAGAATAGTCGCCAACCCTGAAACCTTAAATGGTTAAAATTGATGGGAACCTAGGCTTGAGCATTGCTTATGTGTCCTGGAGGTCCTAACCATTGCAGGGTAGGATAGATGGGTAGTCAATCTTAGTATGTTGTCGGTTGGTTGTCGTTCCTTACATGCAGATACTTGATGTGCATCTTAGGTCGACATGTTGTGTTTTTCGTTGTATGCGTCTTTTTCGTTGTCAGGTGGTGACACAGAGTCGAATGTGTTTATTATCCTTGTACACATGTGCACACACAAAAAAAAATAAAAATATTGCACTTGTTATAAGAGGTTGTCGTCGTAATGAAGAGGTTTGTTACAACATGATTGTGTATATTGAGTTGCATCTGAGCAAGTGTACCAGATTGGTACAATGTAATGAGAAAGTTTGGTTTGAAGTTGAAGATAGAAAGACTCAGGTCTACAGGTTGAAGAAGGATTTGTACAGGTTGAAGCACGCTCCTAGATCTTGATATGGTAGAATTGACAGTTTCCTGATGAGCTTGGGATTTACCAAGAGTAAAGATGATTCTAACCTTTACCTCAAGTTTATGAATGATGAGCCAGTGATGTTGCTACTATATGTAGATGATGTATTCTTGACAAGATGAAGAAAATCTCATCACATATTGTAGAAGAAGCTTGCTACAGAGTTTGATGAAAGACTTAATGCATTATTACTTAGGTCTCAAATTTTGGCAGAGCCCAGAGAAGATCTTCCTTAACCAAGGGAAGTATGAAGTTGAAATGCTGAAGAGGTTTGATATGTTGGAGTGTAAATCCATGAACACACCCATGTAAACAAAGTTGAAGCTCCCGGTTGATACTTCGTCAGAATTGGTTGACGGTACATTGTACAGTCAGATTATTGGTTCGGTAATGTATCTTACAGATACCAGGCCAAATATATGTTTTTCTGTGTTAGTATCTGGTATAACCCAGACGTGTTCACCTTGATGATGAAAAACATGTGATGAGATACCTTAAGGGTACATTGGGTTTTTGTCTCTGTTATACTAGGGATCATGACTTCAGGTTGAATGGTTATACCGATTCAGATTGGGATGGAAGTGTCTCTGAAAGAAAGAGCACCTCAGGATGTTGTTTCAGTTGGAGGTCAACCATAATATCATGGCAGAGTAGGAAGAAATCAAGTATTTCTCTCAACACAGCAGAAGTAGAATATATTGTAGCATGTTCTTCCAGTGGTGAAGGCATATGGTTTCAGATGTTGTTGACAGATCTATTTGATCTAGAGATGGAAGCCACCGTGATCCTATGTGATAACCATAGTTGTCTAAAGATGATGTGTTCCATGATGAGTCGAAGCATATAGAGATTCAATATCACTTCATTCGTGATATGGTGCAGAGAGGATCCATAAAGCTCCATTATTTTGGCACGAATGAACATGTTTCTAATGTGTTGACCAAGCCTCTGTCTCGTGTAACGTTTAATCACTTTCGAGAAAAGATTGGTGTATTATGAAAGGACCTCCCTCAAAAGGGGGAGTAGTGTTGATGCCAACCTAGTGTTGAAGATTTCCAGATTCGTGCTAATGTTGTTGAGATGCCAGCCTAGTGCTAAAGATTTCCAGCTTCGTGCTGATGTTGTTGAGATACCAGCCTCATGCTGAATATTTCTAGCTTCGTGCTAATGTTGTTGTGATGCCAACTTCATGTTGAATATTTCTAGATTCGTGTTGATGTTGTTGAGATGCCAGCTTCATGCTGAATATTTCCAGCTTCATGCTGATGTTGTTGAGATGCTAGCTTCGTGCTGAATATTTCTAGATTTGTGCCGATGTTGTTGAGATGCCAGCTTCGTGATGAAGATTTCCAGCCTAGTGATGATGTTGATGATGCTCTAGCCTTCGTGTTGTGATGTTGTTGTTGTTGATGTTGTATCAGCCTTGTGCTATTATTGATGATGATGATGTATTAGTGTTATACTAATCCATGTTGTTGTAGATGATGATGATGATGATGCCATTCCAGCTCCTTGTTATGGATGATGATATTGATGATGAGAAAAACTTCCAACGATTTATAGATAGGCTATTCAGTGTTCCAAATGTTGTTAATGTTGCTACCCTCTCTCTCTCTCTCATGATGATGTTGTAGAATACCCTTCTTGTTAAGGGGGAGTGTTGAAATATTGTAACTACAAAGAGTATTCTATTTATTATTGAGTTATTATTCATTTGATCAATCCCCTTTTGTGGATTGATCATGCCGGACATTATAATTGACCAAATCCCCTTTTACGGATTGGTCAAACCCTAATTGTATTATGCAAATTAAGAAGTTGAGCCCCATGCCTAATTAAATTGGTTTTAACCACTAAGAAGACAACTCGGCTCTGCCCAGTGAAGAGACACCTTTCCAGCACCTTCCAACTTGTATAAATAAAGGAATCCAATGCCTCATTATCTCACTCACTCATTCACTCATCAAGTGCATAATTTTGGCAGCTGCAGTTGGGATAAGAAGGAAGTGAGAGGTGCATTGCTCAGTGTTGGATATTCTCTAGTGTTTTGGTTGATTTTCTTGGCATCGTAATGGCTATCTATATTAAAGAAGTTTTTGCTGGGTTTTCTCCCCCATGAGGGTTTCCCTGGATAAATGTTGTGTATCTTGTGATTGTGTTTCTCTCAGTGATCCTACCTATGCTATTGTTATCTAGTAAATTGAAAAGAAACCTAATAATAGCTCAAAACTTAACAATTATCTAAGGGTTGTCATCAATCTACAATATCACTCTCCAAGGGTTGACATCAATGACAACTAACAATCCAAACCAACTTTCCATCAACCTAAACCAGTTGTTTGACAACATGGCTTTGTCCTATCATTTAAAATTCCACCAGTGAACCATAATTTAGAAGAATTACCTCTCTTATGAATTCATTTGGATTCAATATATATGGTAATTGTTTTTAAAGCATGGAAATTGCTTGCTTCCTCTCTTCTTGAGGAGAAAAGTTGTATGGTATTATGCATAAGTATATGAATATTTGCAAAGTGAAAAAACCAACTAAAATATGTTGTGTGATATTTTTTTCCAATGAAGAATAAAATAAAAATGATTTATTTATATTGGATTATGTATTATGTACTATTGTATCAATCATATTTCCACCATTCTAACATTGATTGTTGGTTTGGTTCCTACAGGAAGGTTTTTAATTTCCGAGCAGCCTTGAGATATATAAGGATTGAAATGAAAAGTTCAATAAAACCCTTCAAACTATTTCTCCATTTTCGTAGCCGCCACTGCTTCGGATACGATCCTCTGAAATTTATGTCCTCGATGCTAGACAAGTTTGGATCACGGTCTCAAAGCTAGACTGTGTTCATAAAATTTAAAGAAAGCAAATCAAATGCACTTTCTATGATCAATTACTTCAGTAAGGCTAAAACAAATTAAATGAAAATGCTTTGATTAGTATAGTTATTAGTGTTGATTAAGGTTGGTTGTCATCGATGTCAACCCTTGAAGAAAGACCTGTAGCACAAAGGTTTGGGTAATGGACCCAATA
>SNQJ01S0172148.1:0-20458 GCA_010110895.2 Picea sitchensis
AGGACAAAGTTTATAACAAGAGGGGGTGTATGTAACATCCCTCTCTGGCGCACTAATAACACTTATTATTCGAGGACACTTGCTCGCAAGTGATCTGGACCCTTTTTTATGTTAGACCTATTATGTTTGATTATGATGTGATTGACAGATGACATGATGTGTTGTTATTTGATGTAGACGGGTGCTATTGACTCAGTTTGATTGAGTGTGCAGGGTTTTTGACCTTGAGGATGCAGAGGCATCGATAGAACCCCCTTGGACTCCGGATTGAGTCAGGGAGTGTGCTTTTGGGTTGATATGTTTATTATGATGTTTGATTTGATTTGATGATTTGATGTTGACATTTCTGACATGATTATTGGTGATGTAGGCTAACAATAGCTTTCCGACTTGACTCACATATGGAGTAAAGGGGCCACACACGATTGCAGAGAGGTTGAGGGAGAGGGGTAGACAGTAGCCCTGCCACCGCCTGCTAACACTCCCGCCGTGGCTCGAACTGTAGGTTAACGATTACCTAGTTCGAGAGGACCCACGATGCCGTGAGGGCCTACTGCGATAGTCGCTCACGATGATTCTAAGGGGTGCGCAATAAGGTGGGGGCCTTATTCCTTAGAGCCCTTAGTCTCCTACTAGTTCACCTGGCGGAGTATTGACTCCAGGGGTTATAAAGGTCTACCAATCAGTTCAGTTGGCGAGTGGCACCCTTGGAGAGCGTGCTGCATCCTGAAGGGCACGTCACACAAAAGAAAATCAGTTGGCAAGTGGCACCCTTGGAGCATGTGGTGCATCCTAAAGGGCACGTCGCCAAAAGAAATTCCAGAGGCGAGTGGCACCCTTGGTGCACGTGGTGCGACCTGAAGGGCACATCGCGATAAAGGTGGTTGAAGGAGTCAGCCTAATTAGCCGTAAGTCTTCAGCACCTGAATAAAATCTTAAGCATAACCCTTAACCAATCGTCGCCTAGCTCAGAATCTAAACCCTAAGCCTAAGACCTTCTAGAAACTGGGGGGGAATTTTAGTGTGGCCTTAACAAATGTAAATTCAAAAAAAAAGAAAACAAAGACTCAGACCATCACCCTCTCTTTATCCTTGTCTACTTAATAAAACTATCCTCCATCGCCTAGATCATCCAGTATCCATCTCCCTTTTACTTGTCTAGTTCACATTCCTATATCGCCATCCCTCCTCGTAAATCCTCTTTTTTCGTTTTTGTAAAACATTTACTTTTCCCCTATACTGGTTTGCCATCACCTTAATCTCTCATTAATCCTAAATATACAGATATATTAATGGTAAATTAAATGATGAATGCATGCTTACTAATAGAAAAATGAAAATATATATATGTATATTTATATTATAAACAAATTATAAACAAATAAAGTTAAGCATGAAAATAAAAGGAAACTAAAAATGAGCGCACATACCCTTGAATTTTTTGAAAAGAAAAATAAAAATGAAATATATAAACAAAATAAACTAAAAAGAAAATGAAGAAAGTCAAAAGAGAAAAAGGGGGGGGAAACCTAAGAGAAAAGAGAATTAGGGTTTGAGTTTGAATAAAAGGAAAAGAGGAGGGGGAAGGAAGGGGCTTTTTCCTGAGATTGGTATTGTTATGCTGGGAGAATAGAGATTGACTGATTTTTCTGGTAGGAGTTGGGAATCCTCAACAGATTTGAGTGGTAGCTCAGCCTTGGAGGCGAGCTAAGGAGCTAGTTACTCTCTAATTGTGTGTGGCCCCTTTGCGGCTCAGGGGGCTGAGGGGGAAGAAGAGTACCCCTAGCGTTTGGCTGGGAGGTACCGGTGAGTTCATTGCGGTCGGAAAGCAGGAGTGGGAGCGGCACGTGGCACGGGATTCTTCGAAGAAGAATATAAGGCAACGGTATGCTTTTCTGTTTGTAGAATAGAATGTAGTAGGTTGTAGGCTTGTATCTGATTATTGTTTGCATTGTTTTTGGTATTCTGGATCTCTGCGTTCGTCTTATTTATTTGTGGAATGAACTAGTCTAGGGTCTGTATTTGCCCTTTTATCTTCTTTAAGCATGCCTGGGATTGTTCCCTGGGTTGGCGGCAAAACCCTTAGAAAATGTATTCCCAACGTTTTTGGTGAAATAAATTTCCTGCGTTCTTGTGAACCTCTCTGCGTTTGGGGTAAAATTTCCCTGCGTTTTTATAGTAAATTTCTCAGCATTTCCCATGGTATAAACCTCTGCCATTTGTGGTGATTATATTCATTTTTGTATGGATACGGTGATAATGTTCAGGAAAAATTGTTGTTTTGGGGGTTGTTTGGAAATTTTGGTTAGGAGAAATCATTTGCCTACTGTGGGTTGCTGGTCAGTATATGGAATTAAATCTAGGAAACGACACTTTGCTCTGGCACTCAAACTAGCTTTTCGTTCTGGTATGTTTATATTTTTCCCTTCCTTCGATCAATTGATCTGGCCTTCCTGGTTGCGTTCGACGATATCCTTACTGCCTAAGTTATCCCTGTGAATTTCCACCTGATACGCGTTGGGGTGTTGACCCAACTTCCTACCTGTTTCTGGCAGAACCTTAAATGGCGATCTACGAATCCAGGGCTAGTGATTTAGCCGAGGTTAATTTAGGCAACGATATTGAGTTTGGCCAATTTTATTACGTAATGATAAAGATTGGCCCTTGGAGTATTGCTGCTCCGGACAGCGAGCTCGTCCCTCTCCTTTACCTTGAATGCGGATTTTCCCAAGAACCTCACTGCCGCATGAAAACTTTGGTTCCCTGGCAAATTTCATAAGGATTCCTGCTTTTAATTGCTCCGCGTTCTATCATAACCTTTCCAGTGTAGAATGCCAGACTCTTGTTCACGGGTGGCCGTAGTAGTTCCTCTCTTCTCCTCGACCCTAACTCTGATTGTTGGTTCCTAGTTCAGCAGCGACTGGGTCTTTTAGTTCGAGAAGGAACTAAACGGAAGAGAATTTAGTTGGCTGCTTGGGCTAAGTGGACTGAGCAACTAACCATTTCCTTTAGTAATGAAACCACCTATCTGTGTGTTAGCTCAGTTACTGCGTTTAGTTGTTGCACTGTTGTAACATCTTCCCGCGTCCCTTTTTTTTAATTAACCCTTCTGACGTGTGGACGGCGTTCCTGTACCCATTACGGGCGTGATATTTATGACTGTATATTTCCAATACGAGCGCTGGTGGGCTGCGCTCCTTTCACGTTTAACCTGTACATTTCGGCTGGTCTGGACCTTTGGGAGACCTTTGGGCGGGTTTATCTCAGGAACGTTTGGGTCGTAGCTGGGACAGATGCATTTCTCATGGTTTTCGAGCTGATGGATGGTAGTCCCTCATTACTTTAATCGCCCTCAGAACTATCAGAAGGTGGTCGATTTATAGCAGTGTATTTTTTGGGGAATTACCTTGAAGTTTAATGGTTATTTGATGAATTATGACAGCGCACTATCTCTGCGTGTGGGAGGCACGCTTTTCAAATTTTAATCATCCCAGCAGAGTACCATAGATCTGTTTCACCATGATCTACTGTAGTAGACCTATGCATTGGCACTACTACAACGCACTTGTGTTAAACCTACACTAGCAGGCTCCAAAACCATACTTGCCCAGCTACATATGCCACAGTCATACACTTCCCACATAAAAACCCTTTTTCTAGCCCTTGGGTCGTAGATAAACTTGGCACTAACTCAACCTTTTTAACGAGTGACATGGTTATATTCTGAAAATCTCGATTAAACCAGTCGCTAATCCCGACACTTACCAGTCTGTGGTTATCTTTCCAAGGAAATATACGCCTTATATTTGAATCATAGGTTCTAGTAGAGGAATATTTTATTTATTTATGCGAGTACTAAAAGTGTGTTGTTAGAAATGCTGAAGACCGCTTGTCCCTTTTATTTAAAAAAAAAAGAGGGAAATTGATAGAAGGAAAACTTCTTGTTAACTAGTTTCCTTTTATAAAAGCTTTAAGTTGGATAAATTGACTTATTATATTATTGTAGTAATGCAAGTAAATGCAATAAAATGAATTACTGCAATGTAACGAAATATCATTTAATAAAATCGTAGGTTAAGGCTAATTGGATGTTAGATTTTTAGTTTAATTGCGGTTATATAAAGCTGCATGGTTTCCTGCTGTTAAAAGGTTAACTTCTCCAGTTATAACTACTATATCGTTTAGATCAATTAGTTATCATTAACCTTAATGTTACTTATTACATTTATGAGTTGGGAAGTGTTGTTATGTAAAGATGTAATTGATTCTGTTGTCAAAATTTGAACCCTTCCCTTTATAACAATTATATCATTTAGATCCTCTAGTTATTGTTAATGTTAATGTTACTTTATACATGTATGCATTTAGATAATTATACCTTAGATCATTGTACATTCAATGTGATAGTGTTGCTTGATCAATTATACCTTTATATCATTTAGTAATGTGAATGTTACTTATGTGCTTGCAATGAAGGGATTTTGAATTGTGCATTAATTATGGAATTATAATCCTCGTGTTGTGGAGATAATTATTGGCTCATAATTCTTGTCTAACCGAATCATAAGTTTAGATCCTGGAATGAATGCTAATGTAAATTTTACGAGGATTACGTTAAACGATTAGGTGGAATATCCACCTATTTAGTACTATCAATTAAAGTTGTTGGGTAATGGATGGCATTTAATTAGGATGGCTATTTCATAAATTTACAATATGCTCATGTTAAGCTAGCGTTCAAGTTATGGAAATTGTGGTAAAGATAAGGTAGCTTCAATGACCGGGATTATTGTTAGGTTATTTGATTTTAATGGTTTGTCATCGTGGTAAGGATATGGTAGATTTATTGTGATGGATTAGTGTTAGGTTAGTTGAATTAATATATACCATGGTGTTGTCATTATAAAAATGTTAATGTAGCTGTATTTTTATGGAGGTCACCTATTGATGAAGGTGTCTGTTATTGCGCAAGGTTAAGGTGATATAAATTTAATGCGTTTGTTAGTTCATGTTAATGGAATTGTATTGTTTATGGTTAATGACAAACTTATATGTTGAAATGTTCTGGAATTAAGCACAATAGAATTATTAGGAGTTGGTAAAGGAAGGGTGTTGTTCTTAAAATTAATGTGGTACTGGGATGGTAAACCTTCCGTGTGCCTGGTCTGCTTGTGTCAGGCGGGATGTAGACACCTCCATGTTCCTCAGAACAGTCATCATCCCTGAGACCTTAAATGGTTAAAATCAATGGAAACCTGGGCTTGAGCGTTGCTTATGTGTCTTGGAGGTCCTAACCATTGCAGGGTAGGACGGGCGGGTAGTCGGTTCTACTTAGCGTTGTGGATCGTCGTTTGTGCCTACAGTTACTTGACGTGCATCCTTGTCACCTTTTTATGTTCATCACGGCTGCATCTTATTCGTCGTCGGGTGGCGACGCAGAGTCGAATGCATTGATTGTTTCCTTGTACACGCGCGCACACACTTTTAAACACACACAAAAAAAAAAAATAAAAAAAATTACACTAGTTACTAGAGTTGGGTCGTCGTAACGAGGGGGTCGTTACAGGAAGTGCACATATATGAATGGTGCATATATGGACAACGCATATACAAAATGTGCATATACGAAAGAAATTTACGGTAATCCAAATGCATATTCCATATATCTGTTCTTCCATATATGCTCATTTAAGGAAGTTGTCATCATTAAATGCACATTTATATGTGAATATATATGCGTCATCCGTATATGTGCATATACGAAAGCACGCTTATACAGAAGGTGCATCTATGAAACCCTTCATATACACATGCTTCCATATATGCGTGTTTCCATACATGCGCATATACAGAAGCGCACATATACGGCCGATGCATATAGGGAAGGTGCATATACATAAGATATTTATCGTAATCCAAATGCATATTCTATATATACGTGCTTCCATATACTCACATTTAAGTAAGTTGTCATCCGTAAATGAACATTTATATGCGCATTTATATGTGTCATCTATATATGCGTGTATACAGAAGCGTGCAGAAATGGAAGATGCCATTATGGAATTTGCCAGCTTCCGTATATGCATCGTCCACATATGTGCATTTACAGAATCTGTCGTCCATATATGTGTTGTCCGTATATGCACATATACGAAAGAGTGCATACATGGAAGGTGCATATACGGACAATGCATATATGAAAGGTGCATATACATAAGAAATTTACAGTAATCCACAAATGTATCTTCTATATATGTGTGCATCCATATATGTGCATTTAAGGAAATTGTCGTTCATAAATGCACATTGATATGGAAGCATGCATATACGGAAGGTGCATATACGAATGATGCATATAAAGAAGTTTCATATATGGAAGAAATTTACGGTAATCCAAATGCATCTTCTGTTTATTTGTGCTTCCATATATCCACATTTAAGGAAGCTTTCATCTGTAAATGCACATTTATATGCGTCATCCATATATGCACATATACACAAGCACACATATATGGAAGACACCATTATGGAAATGGCTAGCTCAAGTATATGCTCATTTATGTAAGCTGTCGTTTGTATATGCGTCCTCTTTATATGCACATATACGGAACCATGCATATATGAAAGGTGCATATACGAACGATGCATATACTGAAGAAATTTACAGTAATCCAAATACATGTTCCATATATGTGTGCTTCCATATATGCGTATTTAAGAAAGTTGTCGTCTGTAAATGTACATTTATATGCATCGTCCACATATGTGCATTTATATGCGTCGTCCGTATATGTGCATATACAAAAGCATACATATATGGTAGGCGCATATACGAATGATGCA
The DNA here is from genome assembly GCA_010110895.2 of Picea sitchensis. Classification (NCBI taxonomy): domain Eukaryota; kingdom Viridiplantae; phylum Streptophyta; class Pinopsida; order Pinales; family Pinaceae; genus Picea; species Picea sitchensis. The sequence continues at coordinate 6,847 of SNQJ01S0172148.1, forward strand.
TATACAAAAGGTGCATATACAAAAGAAATATATGGTAATCCAAATTAATCTTTTGTATATGCATGCTTCGATATATGCACATTTAAAGAATTTGTCGTCCGTAAATGCACATTTTTACACGCATTTATATGCGTCATCCATATATATGCATATATGGAAGATGCCATTATGGAAGTGGCCAGCTTACGAAAGTGCTCATATACAAAAGAATAAATTGTATTGGTTCATATATTTATAATGGTTAAATGTGTGTTTTTTCCCAAAAAATTATATGTTTGATTATATTATTATTATTTATAAAAACAAAATTAAAATATAAAAACTATTATCCTTGACTACATTGTTTTTCTTAATTTTATAGTTTAGAATTTAAAGTTGTCATGGTTTTAAGAATTTATGAGTAGTTATGATTCATTTATTTAAAATTTATCAAAATACATTAATTTTCCTTTGCATGATTTGAATAAAAGATAAGCCTTATCCCTTTGCTTGCTTGTTTGATTATATCATTATTATTTATAAATATTTATTAACATCTATTTAAATATAAAAACTAGTATCCTTCACTACATTTTTATCATAATTTTAGAGGTTGGAATTTAGAGTTGTAATGGTTTTAAGAATTCACAATATTCATAATTCATTTATTTAAAATTTATCAAATTCCATTAATTTGTCTTTGCTTGCTTTGAATAAAATATAAGCCTCATCCCTTTTCTTGTTTGATTGCTTATATTATTATTATTTATAAATATTTATTAATATCTTTTTAAATACAAAAACTATTAGTCCTCATTACATTTCTATCCTAATTTTAGAGGTTAGAATTTAAAGATGTCATGGTTTTAAGAATTCATAGTAGTCATGATTCATTTTTTTAAAACTTATCAAATTCCATTAATTTTCCTTTCTTTTCTTTGAATAAAATATAAGCCTTATCCTTTTCCTTGCTTGTTTGATTATATTATTATTATTTATAAATATTTATTAATATCTTTTTAAATATAAAAACTGTTATCCTTCACTACATTTTTATCATAATTTTAGAGGTTAGAATTTAAAGTTGTCATGGTTTTAATAATTCACAATAGTCATGATTCATTTATTAAAATTTATTAAATTCCATTAAATTTAATTTACTTGCTTTGATTAAAAGATAAGCCTTATACCTTTGGAATAATTGATTTTTATTATAAGTAAAGTTTATGGTTTGAATGCATTCATTATTTATTTACCATGGTTTTGTTGTGGTCATTGTTTATAATTTTCTAAAAAATTGTTGATTTTCTCTTTATATGTTTGGAAGAATTGGGAAATTTTATGTTCTTTGGCAATCCATACAAAAACAAAATGTTTTAATATTTAGATAATCCTCTCATTTTTTCCCATTTTCTACATATTTATTTTATTATATTATGTTTTATAAAAAAAATAATTAAAATTGGATTACATGCACAAATAAAAGACTATGTTTCTATTCATTGAGTTTTCCATAATCTTGAAATATTAATTTTTAAACCTATATATTTAGAATAATATTGCAATATTGTACACTATTATAATATTGAGTTCTTTATATTATAATATTGAACAATTAGTAGCAAAGATATATTAATTAGTAGCAAAGGGAATTTGTTGATCACGCTAGGCATATCAATAATAATGGATAATCAATATACAATTGATAATAAAAATAAATAACATCTAATGTTCAAATGTCTTGAAAAAATGTACTCAACTCTGTACTCATTGTTATTACTAGTTTTCCCATAGTTTAATATATGGGTAAGCTCATCCAATTCTTCTTCCCCTACATCATTAGAAGGAATCATTCTTTATTTTTGTCGTAAAAAAATATCTATGCATTTAGCTGTGTCCATACGTCTACGACGTAAAATTTGATCCCAACAATTCATTTTTTTATGAATTTTTTTCTTTGAATAATAATCGAGCTTATCAAACATAACAACTGACTCTGAAAATGAGTTTCAATGAATTTAGTCAATAATAATAAATTTATATTATTAAAAAAACACACAATTACAAATGCCAATAAATACTTACGGCGAAAATAATTTCTTCATTGGCAAATCTTTTATATGCCTGCTTTCGTGCACGACACAACCTTGCATCTACATCATATTTAATTTTTTCATTATGTCTTTTAACCTTACTTGGTGATTTCATAGCACATTTCACATTTCCATCTCTTACTCTACCTCTTGGGTGTGGGAGAATTGGAGGGAGTTTGTGTTTGATCACACGATCGAGATTAAGGCCAAAGAGTTTTGATCTAGTCAAGATATTGACACAATCACCAACCAAACAATAAAATACTCGTTTGGTGCCCTTCATAACTACATCCCATTGATGTCTATTTTATGTCATTTTCTCAATTCTATATAAATGAATATGTAAACAACAATGATGTTATAATGACTATAAAAACACCTTTAAAGAAGACAACTATTTCATATGCCTATTGATGCAGGAGCATCACCCACATCAATTGAGCCAGCACGAAAGAGGGAGACAGCTGGACAAGCCAACATGTTTTTCTTTTTTTGAAAGAACCTTGATATTGTTGCGCAAAACATTAATGTGTAGAGTTAATGAAGCACACTTGTATTGTAATGGACCTTGAGCCTTTAAGCTCACGTCCTTAGGTAGATGAGGCATTTAATGAATTTAATGTAAGTAGATAGAACATTTAATTCTAGATTGATAGCATAAAGCTCGAGAGGGAAACGGGATATAGACACCCTCCTTTGTACATTGTAACATTGGCTAGAACAGGAGCAAGAAGAGAAGAGCACGCAGAGAAGTGTATGAAGAACCTCCATGTACAAACATTGAATTAATAAAAAGAGCTTTGATTCAATTTCATGGTTGTGTTAGTCTCTTTGTATTGATGATATTATGCTCATGAGTGTTTGCTTCTTGTCATACATTTGATTTTATATGTTGTGTATGTGATTTCATGGTTGAAATGAAGTCTATGAGAACATGGAATCAGTTTCGATCGTTTCTCTATCTTGAACCAGAGAATTCCTGCAAGAAGTGCAGTTGAATTTGTCTGCAAAGAGTGTGTGACTGCAGGGTTCAATTAGGGAAAGATTTTGTTCTAAGTTATCAGAATTGCAGGTTGAGCATTGAAGCCATGCAAGGCATGCGCAGGCTAGAAGAAGTCGCGGAGTTGTGATTCTCAGCAAAGGAAAGTGAAAGACTGTTGCTGCAGGTGTGCGCAGAGTCGAGAAGAATTCAACACTTAGGCGTTGTTGAAGATTTCCGCAAGGAGTGCGTGCAAAAGCTTCTTCCTAAGGGAATTGAAGCATGGAAGCTCAGAAGAGATAGGCCTTCAAATTTGTCGAAGGACAACGAAGAAAATTTGTGCGTGAGCAGGTTCCATAGACTAGATGCATATTGACGGATAAGTCTCGGGGAGAGACACTTCTTGTTCGGGGATTGTTCAAGGACGAAGTGGAAGTGAAGTCTACAGTGCAGGAGAAAGTTCGAAAGCTCAGGAAGGCAGGGGCGTCATTCTGAATCATGAGGAGCGTTACTCTAGTCGTGGATTTGGACATATCGGGGTTTCGCGTGGCAGCAAGTTGAAAACTTGGCCGGGGAGATCGCTAGGTCGGCATCTCCGCTCATCGCGTATCAGGAGTTTGAACTCCGAGTGTTTGGTGCTTCGATCGGCGAAGGGCGATAGAGCGAGGTTCCAATACCGGAGGAAGAAAGTCAGCGTTGACTGACACATCTCGGGTCTCGGGGATCTGAGGAGGTAATGCATAACGGTTGAACTCGTGAGTAGCGAAGTTCCGATCCTCCGAATAATAGGAAGGAGGATTTTGTAAATTAAACTGTGGGTGCAGATCTTCCGATAGGAAGATTGAAGAGTATTGTACTCTTCGGGCTGAGAGAAGAGAGGGTCCTGGTGTAGGCGATCGTGCTACGAGGGGAGCGGTCGACGTCACCTATCTATTCTATAAATGAGATCTACGTCTATGTGTGATAATAAAGGCATTTCTACATGCAACATAGGTTGTGATGTCTCCTCTATGCCTTATAATGATGTCCATTTTAATACCAATATTCTGAGTTACAAACAATCACCACATCATCTCATAAATTAGTCATAATAAGGAAAAGAAAAAAATTAAAATATTAAGACAAACATTGATGTTCCATCACCTAAAACAACTAGCAATTTCATTCACATTTGTTGGTTATTTAATTAAGTTATTAAATTTCTCTAAACATGAAATTATGGATATTTAATGATTTGAATGGAGGGAAAATTCAAAAAAGGAGAATCAGTTTAATGGAGGGTGCATAAGTTTTGAAGGAAGGTGCACTAAATACCAGTGCTTCTACAAGGAGGGAGAGGATTGCCATGACCAAATACTTCCCACATTTAAAACTTGTTTCACACACCTCACATGAATTACCAATTTGAATCCAATAATTTCCATATGTGCTAACAAGCCATCTAGAGTGCCACCTGACCCTTGTCACCTCCACTTGTTGCATGTCATTTATTATGAGATGGTGTGAGGGGTAATGGGTGAAATTTTAACTCTATGGTGAGAAAGATTCGTGGATAACACATCAAATTATAAAACAGTGATATCTAGTGGCACCGTCCATATATAAAGATATTGGTGTTTCTGTGGCCCAAACTATAAAGTTTGTAGCCTAAATTATTCATTACAAAAATATAAATATAATCTTAATGCACACATATATGAGCGTTAATCAATATATATACATACATAAATACATATATGGGCATTCATTTATATGCATCCATAACCAAGTTATAAATTCTAGACAATCCTGAAAAGTTGAATTTAGTAAAAAAAAATATCACACTAAAGAAAACATAAACTACCCTAAAATTTTTTTACTAAATGAAACTTGAAGATGAAATGAAGGACCAATACTGACAGAATACCAAGGGTAGCAAACTAGACACAAAACAATGGCAATGCACAAAATCCTATCGAACAACAACAACCCATAAAAAATACAAGGATGTGTTCAGTAGTAGAATGGGTTTGGGTAAGTTTGCAAAGTCTATCACCACTACTATAAACAGTAAGAAAACAATGGTATAACCAAGTACTTAACAGTAAAAAACAATGGCATAACCAAGTACTTAATTGGTATTAGAAAAAACTCTCATAATATGTAGAACAATTCCACCTAGTTAACAATAAATAACATGATAATGCAATGAACATGTTGAATACAAAGATTATACCTCATGGACTTACCATCAGAGTTAATCTAATAACAACAATCTCTATATAATTTGTACATAGAAATCAGTGGAACATAAAAGCAGAAAAAATGGAAGGAAAAATAATGCATCGAAATCATTTATCGGAGCAACCATTAAGGAAAAAGAAAAGAAATGGATATTTTATTTCATAATCCAACGAGGCATTAAGGTTGCAAGAAGGATTTATGGAGGTTTCGATAAATTACCTCAATCTCAATCTATTGTTGATCATGTTTATTTTTTAGTAAATGCTAAGTAGAAATCTTGGTTTTGAGTGATGTGTAGTTAAAAGACGAGATTTGTATGAAGCTGTGTGAAAAGACTAAATGCCTGGTTATGAAGATATATGCGGAAGAATAAAAAACAAGTAAAGAAAAGGTTGTAGTTTTGATTGAGCACTATGTTTTTCATATTTCTTTTGAACATATAACTAGCAACAAACACTTTATAAAAGTGGTTGATATACGTTAATCGACGTCATTTTCCACCTTTTAAAATTAATGACGTCGATCATCGTATATCGACCACTTTTATAAAGTGGTTGTTGCTAGTTGACGGCCGGCATGTTTTGGAAACTACCATTAATACATGATTAATGTATTATTTAATTATTACATTAATATAATATATAATAATAACTTATTAATGTAATACATTAATGTGTTATATTAATGTATTAATTAATTAATACATTAATAATACATTAAATACATTACAAAAGTATTGATACACTAATTGTGTAGTATTTAATAATACATTATTGCTTATGTGTGTATAAAAGTAATACTAACATTCAATGTATGTAACATATTAAAATAATGCATTAATAATGTATTAATGTAAAAGTATACATTGACTCATACATTAATAATGTAATGTAAGATAATATATAGTAAATATATTGTAATGTCTAAATTAACCTATTGATTGATAGGTGTATGTAATATATTAATCAATTTATACATTAATATATTTCTAAATTATTTATACAGTAATAAAGTAAAACATTATTAATATAGTAATAAATAGTCATATATATATTTAATGTTTAGTAAAACATTATCAAATTAGTACTACATTAACAATATATTATTACATTATTGTAATGTATGTGTATTAATTAATTAATTAATTAATACATTCTTAAAGTATTAATACATTAATAAGAAATATAATAATAGATTATTAAAGTCATAATACATTTTAAAATCCATTAATGTATTTATCAACATTTTAAATAATGTTTTACTAAATAATGTATTACCATTTTAATAATGTGAATATATATGCCTTAATGTATTTAGTAAAATATTATTAAAATGTTAATGCATTAACAATACATTAGTACATTCTTGCATAATTAATACATTAATAATACATAATTACATAAGTATAGCGACCCTAATTGGATAAATGCTTAAAGATTACACAGAAGTAAAATTAATTAAAGGAAATAATTGTGGTTTAACTAAGTAATAATTTAACTAGAGATCACATTTATTATTTTGAGAAGCCAAATTTAGAAATAGATGAAAAATGTTATAATAATATGGATTTAATTATCTGAGAGAGGAGGGAACCTAGATCAGGATAAGATAAAACATTGAAGGAGGATGAAGGAATGAGGACAGAGGGTGGTTGGAGTAATAACTGCATGAGTCGGCGAAGGAAGAATAAGGGAGGAAGGGTTTGGGAGGCAGCCGAAGGGGCCGAGGATGGATTACGGAGGGCTGTGTGAGATTCTTTGTGAAACAGGGACTACAGCCATGGCTTTTGATCCCGGTTAGGCAGCATAGAGTTGATGGGAGTTTTAGGCACGAGGCAGGATATCATAGATATACTTGGAAGCTAGTAGCTTCCTAGTTGAGGAGGACATGCTTGACCCTAATGGAATAAATGATTAAAAATTACAAAAAGAAAAATGAGTTAAAAATAAGCATGATTATTGTGATAATCAAAGCTGTGTAAAGCTGTGTAAGACTATAATGAGAAATTAAGAGAAAAGAAATAAAATAATGTAAAACAGGGATGGATGGCATCTGTGCCAAGGTATCTTGTGAGGAGCAAAAACCCGAAATCCCGAATAAGGAAAATGTTAATGAGAAGCGAATGCAGGGGGACAAAAGGGTTGGTGAGGTAAATGCTTGAGGTGGTCGGGAGGAACAAGGAAGGGATGAGGGGGATGTGCGGGCCATTGGAGGGAGGATGGACGCAGGAAAAAGCGATCTTTTACGTTTTTCTGATGAGCGAGAGAAGGCGTGAGAAGCGTGTGTGTACTTTCGAGAGAGAGACCACAGGACTGCGGTGATCGAGGAGAGCGCGATATTCTTTGGAAAGTTTTGTTTCGAGGGCAGGATATGGCGGAAAAGACATCACACAGGTGATCGTTCCTAGTTGGCGAGAATTGGACGTAGGTGAAGTTATTTTGTGTTTTGGAGATGCAGGTGAGTAGCAAGGCAGCAAAGAGTCAACCTGAATTAGCATCAGATCGAGGTACTTGGTTGGATTTAATTTATTTCTTTCATTATCATTTGATGTTATTAAGAATTTCTAAACTCGCATGATTCTTGTCATAAAAATATTATGTTAGGAAGTTGTTGTTTCAGTATTACTTAATCAATGCTTATGAGTTATTTCTGTCTTCCATGAATGCAGTAATTGATGACAAAATCTAAGTTGATAAGGTATCAGTTATCCCAAATCGGCATCGAGGCTGGAAATTATTGCTTGATTTCTTTAAATAAAATAAAACGATGTTGCTTATACAAAATGAAGAGCTGTATAATATATTGAACCATTCTGATGATGCATTAGAAAAGCAGTTCGATACGTTAGATCGAGGATACAGAAGAAGCGGCCGTTCGGATCTCTGAAGTCTGCCGAGATTTAACGCCGACACCCGGCAAGTCGACCATGGGAATTGGACTTTGGCGTTTGTAGAGCATGGAATATATACCAGGTTGGTAATTAGCGATTTCCCGGTCAATTCAATGTCGGGATTGATCAAACAGGAGCCGTGAGTAAAGGACCTCCCGGGATTCGGGGTTCGACACTTTCGGGAATTCCCGGTGCAAAGGATTAACGACAAGAGAATTACGCGTTGCGACCCCATTCGCGAAAGTAGCCACGGTCTGCGACTACGGCCACCTTGGGATATCGGGTTAGCGGGACTTGAGGAGTTTTCAATACCGTGAACCGGTATCGTGGTTTTAGCGTCCCGAAATCGATGGCGGCGGCTCGGGCCCGTAAATAGGATTCCGCACGCCGCAAAAGTACCTGAACATTGAGTTTATGGGAGAGTGACAGCGACCGCCATCGCCGATTTTCCGACGGGAAATTACGACTTGATGAAGCGTTGAACCCGACCATGGTGTTGTTGGAAAGGTCACGGTACGAATTATGCTGAGACTCATGAATTGACAGCGTTTTCATTACAAATTGTGGGTCCAAGCCGTAAACAGCAGCAGTACTTGAAATCCGAACCGAAGCGGTAGTTGATATTGTCTGATTGAGTGGTTGCTTATATTTAAGCAGTGGTCGAACTTACGTTGGTACTCGAGCCAAGTTGAGAAATAGAACCTGGAGCCAAAACCAGCGAAATTAGCAAACAGCATAATTAATCGCCATTGAATCGAATTTATGGTTTGTCCCTTCCGGAGATTCCAGAGGCGTAAGACTTGTGTAGATTGAAATAGCGATACGCGATTTCAGGGCCTCCCTACATAACGTTGATCAGGGGCGCGCCGTCCAGGATGCGAAAAACTTCGAGTTGACGTTGGGGTTTCTGCATACAAAGAATCGCGGCCAGGAAGTCGCGAATTCCAGCACTTGTAGGTCTAACCATAGTGTTTGAAAGTAAGGACGGTGTGGAAAGTCCAACTGGGAGTTAACGATAGATAGCATCCAGGAGATCTAGGGATAGGAAGCTAAGGGCATCGTTCGTTAGTATGGCGACGAATCCCGATGGGAACTCCCATAAGACCACGGTGATTCTACGTGGGTGCAGTCACATGGACCTCGGGGAGGTAGCGAAGGAGCTAACATGAAAGGAAAAGCATCGGGTATCCGGAATTGGCAGGATCTTGAGAATTCATGCATTAAGAATAGCGATGTCAAAGCTCCCAGATGAAAGTTAGGTCACCACGGAGACTGGCCCCGGTCATAGAGAGGAGTGTCTAGCCCCGAAAGAACTGCCTAAAATGATGTATCGAAATTTGAGGAACATGAATTCTACAGCATTGGGAATATGAAACGAAACCGATAAAAGAAAAGGATTCAGGAAATTTAGATTAGTCCGGGTAAACATAAAGGGGGTGGGATGTTAGCCACATTGACTCAGGAAATTAGGGAATACTTCGACTCGTTGATGAAGATAATCTGTATCTATATACATATGCATATATATGATGGTTTAGGTTGAATGATTTTATTTAAGAAAAAAAATAAACCGAAAGAGAACATGCTCGAGTAGTAGAGCAGATTATTTCAATAAAGGAAATCATTTGTTCAAAAATTGCATTCGTACAGTGGAGGGGCGGTTTAGTCTCGGTCGCCTTGGTCTTCATGAAGTGCGACATGGCTGGGTGCCATGGTTGAAGTGATATCAGCGATGTCTGGGCAGAGTTGATACTGTGTTGGAGAGGCTGGGGCTCGGGTTAAGGTTATGTGGTGGCATATCAACACTTTAGTTCTTTATCTCAAAAGAACTTTATCTGTGATAACAGCTGTAATGGTGTGAATCTGCAGGCACTGGCGAGGAGATTAGAGCTCAGGCTGACTATGATAGACAGAACTAGAGGCAGTCATGGCTGGAATGAATGAGGTAGGACCGAGGTAGGCAGCGTGGGGGAGTTCGGGCAGGTGGGATGTTGAGGTTAGATAGAAAGAAGAACTGAGGAAAGCAGGGCCATTTGCATGGAGCCTATGCCACTTCCTATAGGAGAAACGTTAATCATTCTATATGGATTTAAAAGTATTAAATAATGAGGAGCAAAATTAATTAATTGAGTATCAAATAATTATAACAGATGCCAAAAGACAAATAATTTTATAAATTAAGCTAAGATGATAAATTAGATATAGCAATATTCTTTTGAAAAGTTTGTATTAAATAGAAAGGTTAATATACAAACTTTTAATGTTGATTAAGACTTAGGCTGGTGGTGCATGCACTAGGTGGTAGGCAAAGCACATTCAATGTAATCAGTGAGGGAGACCCGTGGTGCAAGAGCGACAGAAACCAAGCTTAGATGTAGCTAACCTTAGCAGAGGCCATCCCACCCAGTGTATGATGCTTGATAAATTTCAGACAGTAAAAACTTATGCCCAACTGTTTCTAGGTTTAGTACTTCTGTGAGGCGTCCTTAAACTCACCGAACTGCTGGGGTGATGCAGGTTAAATCATCCTGAGAGGCAGGTTTCAGAGGGGTGAGAGGGGTATGACTGCATTTTCCTGACGTCACCACATGTCACCTCGACACCACAGCACCTGCACACAGCTGAACTAGCCCTCCTTTCTGCTGGGTTGGGCTATTAGGGGCCTGCAAGGGCATAGCAGGTCAGGGGCTGAAGTGGAACCCTCACCATCAGACAGTGATCCAAACCTCAAAGGAACTCGAGGGAGAACTTCATCCCGGAGACATCACAGAGAGTTCTAGAGAAGATCAAACCACAGAGTTTGCCGGGGTCGTGCCAGTGAACTTGTCGAGGCATGGTTGGAAGGCTTGAAAAGGTGTTTTGCCTTAAGTTACTATGCGTCCAATTCAAAGGCTAAGATGGCAATTTTCCAGTTAAGGGATAGTGCCTTGAAATGGTGGGGTAACCTAGAGTGGTAGTTGCACCTTACCCCATACACAGTGTCTTGGGAACTTTTTCGAGGAAAGGTTCAGAGGAAATATCTACCATCATACTACGAGGAACAACAAATGCAGGAATTTTGTTATAATACAAGGCTGGGACAGTAGAAAGAGTATGAGATCAGATTTATGGGACTAGTCAAATATGTTTCGTATAAGGATACCGACCAGCAAAGCAGATCAGCTGTATGGTTTGAAGCCTAAGATACGAGCCATGGTACGGATTTGGAAGCCGTCTTCGGTAGCAGAGTCTGTAGAAAGTGCACGTTACGCAGATGAACACATAAACTTAACAGGGGTGCAAGGTCAACATTTTTTCGCATCGTCCAGGATTCGTAGGAAAGACCCGAGTTTTCAGGAGAGGAAACAATTCCCACCTTATAGTTACAGAGGTGTACTAGGACAGTGACTATCGAGATTTCAATGGCATCTAGTGTCGCGTCTCATTCATCTTCACAGTGCAGTCAGGCCCGACAATCGCAAAGGGAACAGCTAGTAGGGCAGGGGTTCCAGAGGGAGTAACTCATTTCAGGGATAGTCACGTAATAGTACATCGGTCCCACCTCATATTACCTGTTGGAGGTGCAAAGGACCCCCATTACCAGAGGGACTGCCAAGAATTACAACAAGGTTTTGTGCATAGAGAAGGAAAAGCACCAGTGGGAGGATCAAGTAGCAGCCACAAGAGTTATGCAGCGGTTAACAACCGCCAGGCTAATTTATCAATCCACCGTAATTTTGAGATAGTTACGTTAAATCATTAATGTTAAAATTTTATTTAATTCTGGTGCAACAGATAGTTTCGTCACCATCTGCATTAGAAAAGGTAGGCTGGTAGCCTACGAGCACGATGACTTTAAACAAGTCAGATGGCTGGGAGAAAAACAAGCTGTAGTGCCCAGTGTTGATAACTGTATGGTAGACTTAGGAGTATGCAATACCAGGTTGAAGAGGTATACGTCACTGCTCTTGGGACATGCCTAAGTATTGGAATGGATTGGTTAGCAGCGCATCGAGCTTTATGAATTGTTTCGCAAAAAGGGTGCTTGTGTTGATGATGAAGGCAGACCAGTAATAGAAAGTCCAGGGGTGTACAGAGAAAGTGTCGTTATGCTTTATATAAACTATGAAAGTCAAGCGATGCCTGAGGCAAGGATGCCAGCTTTATGTAGTGGAAGCTGTGATGGAAAGGGACCCTCATTAGACCAGTGCCCAGTACTGTCAGAATTTCATGATGTTTCCAAATGAATTACCAGGATTACCTCGAAGGGAGCTTGTTTTACTATTGAGGCTGAAACCCGGTGTAGAGAACCAATATCCAAGACTCCGTATCAAATTACAGTGCCAGAACTTTGTGAGTTGCAAATGCGTTTGAAGAGGTTACTAGACTTAGGGCTAAGTAGGCCAATCTCGCCAGAACACAGTAATTTTCGTAAAGAAGGATGGATCCTTACGACTGTGTATAGACTACAGGGGACTTGAACCGTGCTACAGTAAAAATTGGTGCATGCCGCTTGGATAGATTACCTTTTCGATCAGATGAAAGGGCAGCAGTATTCTCAAAGATCGATTTGCGATCAGGGTATCATCAGTTGAGGATTAAAGAAAGTGATATCCAAAAAACTGCTGCCGCCATTGGTTTGGACATTACGAGTTGTTGTGGCGTATTTCCTTTCGGATTGACCAATGCGCCAGCAATATTCATGAGCCTCATGAACGGCGTATTCCGGAAGTACCTGGACCGTTTAATACAAGTATTTTAGATGACATCCTCATCTATTCCAAGAATGAAAAGAGTATTTTTAGATGACATCCTCATCTATTCCAAGAATGAAAGAGAACACGAGGAACACTTGCGAATAGTGTTGTCTTTCCTTAGAGAGAACAAATTGTATGGGAAACTGTCGAAGTGTTCCTTCTTTCAGAAAGAGATCCACTACTTAGGTCACATCATCACAGGCAAGGGAATCTCCGTAGACCCAGAAAAGGTGAGGGCCATTATGGAATGGTCAGTGCCGAAGAATGCACATGAGGTAAGAAGCTTCATGGGACTAGCAGGTTACTACCGGAGATTCGTGGAAGGATTTTCAAAAATAGCGAAACCCATCACCACTTTGCAACGCAATGGAGTCAGGTATGAATGGACAGAAGAATGTGATAGTGCATTCAGGGAGCTTAAGAGATTACTGACAAGTGAACCAATTCTACGAGTGCCAGATATGGAAAAGGACTTCATGGTTTGCACGGATGCCTCGAACCAAGGTTTGGGGGCCGTGCTAATGCAGGCTGGAGGAGTGATAGCTTATGCGTCAAGAAAACTGAAAAAACATGAAGAGTCCTACGCGACTCATGACTTGGAGTTGGCAGCGGTAATGCTAGCTCTGAAACTATGGAGGCACTACCTTGTTGGGAGAAACTTTGAACTCAAAACAGACCATCAGAGTTTAAAACATCTCTTCACTCAAAGAGA